>CM037927.1:1696098-1898598 GCA_021346845.1 Apeltes quadracus
CCCAGCAGCCTCCTGGGTCTGGCCCTGACCGGAGGTCTTTTTACCCTGGCACACTCTCGCCTGGTGTCCGTCCCTGCCACATCGGAAGCACCTCCCGTCATCCGCTGTGGCAAACGTGATGTAGTCCACCCCCTCGATCCTCACCTTAATCACCAGGTTCAGGGCCTGGTCCTTGGTGAGGACCATGTGCACCTGCCTCCTGTGTGACACCACGTGTTTTAGCAAAGGTGACCTGCACCCCGAGGACACCTTTGTCATTAGTGACACCACTCTCCCGTGCTTCGCCAACTCGCCGAGCAGCGCAGAGTCCGGCACGAACGGCGGAACATTCGCCACCGTGACTCTGACAGCCGGCTCGGCGAGCGGCAGCACGGGCACGCGCGTGCCGCGCACCACCACGCCGCTCGCCACCACCTCGCGCGCCTTCTCCACGCTGTCCACGAAGATGACCACCCCGTGGTTCATCCGTGCTGCGGACTTTACACTGCCGTAACCCACCAACCCCCCCACGGCCAGCCCGCAGTCCTCCACGGAACACGGAAAACCCGGTGCGAGTTTGACACCGTGCCTCCGTGTGAGCCCCGTGAGGTCCATGCCGACCGGCTACAAACACACCCAAAACAAAGACCACAGCCAGAAAACCAACAGTCACACACACAAACCACAGGAAATACACGAAACATACACGCGAAACCAAGTACTGACAAACAATTCGCCTCACGCCACGCTCCGCTCACTCCGCACTGCTTCCGCTCCTTCCGCTCCGAGAGAGAGAGAGAGAGAGAGAGAGAGAGAGAGAGAGAGAGAGAGAGAGAGAGAGAGAGAGAGAGAGAGAGAGAGAGAGAGAGAGATTTCTCGGTGGAACTCAACTATTGAGTTGAGTGGACAGTTTGTTTTGTGTGGAGATTTTCAGTTGTGAATCTAACCGTGTTTCTTTTTGTTCCCAGGGAAAAGGGGGTGCACCTTGGGAGTGTGTAGGCAAGCTGCCCATGGGTCTACACCACCCGTAGTCATCCTTCTGTCTAGAAACACTAGACAAGACCTGGGCGGACCACCCCCTGCATTTTTGGTTAGTGAGCCTTGCTAGTGCTCAAGGTTAGGTTAGAGGGGGTGGGGGGGTGTTGCAGGTCAGGTAGGCAAGAGGGGCTGTTTTGTTTGTTCTTTGATTTTGGTTCTGTCCAGCCCCTTTTCCCAAGCAACCCGTGTATTTTAATGAACATTTTAACGGGTTATCTGTGTATGGGCATCCTTGCTTGCATTGACACACACTTCTCTCCATATGCACTGTGGCTCATGAGCGGCGGGTCGTTGCGTTCCCTTCCCCAAGAGGAGTACGTAACAAAGTGGGGGCTCGTCCAGGATCTAACTAGCTTAGGTCCCATCCGGCCCTGCTGCTCTGAGCTCTGCGGCTGGTGGTCAGGGTGTAGTTGTAGAGGTTGTGAGTTTGGATGACCTGTAGTTTCAGTCGTGTGTTCGGTAGGTCGCAGTAGTGTATATGATGGCTACTTCAGCCATCTCTATGTTTTTTGAAGCGCCCTCGGTTGGTCAGTTGGTGGGGTTGCGTAAGGCAGATCTCTATGCCATAGCTGACCATTACAAAATTTCTGTTCCTACGCAGGCCCTTAAGGCCGAACTTCTGGAAATGTCCGGAAGGGGTTAATAGAACAAGGGGTCTGTTCCTTGAAGGAGACTGCAGAGGGAGAGGTGGTTGGCTTTTCTCCTACACGGTCAGAGGACGGTGTTCAGGGGGAAGGACTGTTCACTTTGCCCAAATTCAACCCATCACCTTCTTCGGTTTTGCTTCCGCTAAGCTAAAACTGAGATTAGCCCGACTGGAGATGGAGCAACGCGAGAAGGAACAGGAAAGAACGTTTGCGTTAGAGGTTGTCATGGGGGAAGCAACGAGACAGAGCGAGTGCACGAGGCCCACAAGGCGGTTTAATCCAAAAAATGTAATATACAACGCAAAACACAGTGGTCCAAACAAAGGGCACGCCTTGGGGTGCTCCTTCAGTGGGGCGGGTTGAGGCTCAGGCACTGGTCTCTGCAGGCAGAACAACAGACAAACGTCAGCGTATATCTCCTCTACTCACAGGGGCCCATCTGGTGCTGTGTGTCGGCTGCCTATGTGTCAACTGCTGATTGGCCCCAGCTGCCGGTGATCAGCCCGTGATTAGGGTGTGGCTGGTTTCCACGGTGCCCGACTGCTCCTCACCACAAGGTTAAAAGGCTAACAATAGAGGCCGTCAAAGAGGCAAGGATACGCATACGACAGCTGGAGCTAGAGGCTGGTTTCAGTGTGTCACCTCAATCTACCCAACCTCAGTTTGAGGTAAGCAAGAATATTGCGTTGGTGCCACCATTTTGTGAGTCCGAAGTGGATTCTTATTTTTTTTCATTTGAGCGGGTGGCGGCTGCGTTGCATTGGCCACAGGATGTCTGGTCACTCCTGTTGCAATGTAAGTTGTCTGGAAAAGCTCAGGAGGTTGTAGCCGCTCTCTCCCTGGAAGACAGTTTGCAGTACGACATAGTTAAGGCAACTGTGTTGCGTGCGTACAAGTTGGTGCCTGAAGCATACAGGCAACGCTTCAGGAACCACAAAAAGCCTCCTCATCGTACATTTGTGGAGTTTGCTAGAGATAAGGAGTCTCTATTTGATCGCTGGTGTTCAGCAAGTAAAGCTAACACCTTTGCAGAGGTTAAGGAATTAATTTTGTTGGAAGAATTTAAAAATCATTTGCCGGACAGAGTTGTAGTTCATCTGAATGAACAAAAGGTGACAACGTTGGCCCAGGCTGCAGTGTTGGCAGACGAGTACGCTTTAACCCATAAAACGGTGTTTGGAGCGTCTCGATTTGAGAGCAGGTCTGTGACGCCATCGTTGTTTCGATCTGGTCGCGTTACCTCCCGTGACGACCCTAAGCCCATGGCTGAGGTCAGGGAGTGCTTTTACTGTCACAAAATTGGTCACTTGATTCCTGACTGGCCGGTTCTGAAAAATAAACCGAAACAGTCTCAGTCATTCTCCCCAAAGCCCAAAAGCATGGGTTTTGTTAAAACGAAAAACTCAAGGTGTGACTTGTAAAGATGGATCCTCTTTATACCCCGTTTCTGTCTGTTGGTTCTGTGTCCTTAAGAGGGGAACAAGCTGACCAAAGGCTAGTACTTATACTACGAGACACTGGGGCCGCACAGTCAGTAATTCTCACAGATGTCTTACCCTGGTCGCCAGACTCGTATTGCGGTTCACACGTAATTCTACAAGGTATAGAGACATCCACCATATCTGTACCCTTACATTGTTTCGTATTGGTGTAGTGTCTACGCTGCCAGTAAAAGGAGTGGCATTGCTACTAGGAAATGATATCGCTGGTGGTGTGGTTACTCCCATGTTGGAAGTGGTAAGCAGCCCGGAGTCTGCAGCGGCAGACGATTTAGTTCAAGCATTTCCCCATGTTTTTCCCGCGTGTGTGTTAACGAGGGCACAGTCTCGCAAAATGGGAGACTCAGTGGATTTAGCGAGTTCTGTTTTCGACCGTAGTACAGCGGAGCAAATCGTTCCGACTGTAGCTACGATGACCCCTACAGTTTCTACCACCGCGAAGTCTAGTGCAGGTGAAAACGCAAGGGCTCCCCAATTACGAGACATTCTTGTGACGGTCACGCTTGCAAGTAGAATATCAGAAGGAAGACCCCAGTCTGTGTAAATGTTTCGCTTCTGTAGTTTCCCCGGAAGAAGCAAAAACTAGGGAGACTGCCTATTTCATGGAGGTCGGTATACTGATGTGCAAATGGGCAGCGCATAAAACTGATGGTGATTGGCCTGAGGTGTTACAGGTAGTTGTTCCTACACCGATAAGGCAGCAGGTGCTGTCACTTGCTCATGACCCGGCATGGTCTGGACTTTTAGGAATAACAAAAACCTACAACCGGGTCCTACGACATTTCTTTTAGCCAGGTTTGAAATCCGATGTAGTTAAGTTCTGCAAAACCTGTCATGCATGTCAGCTGACAGGAAAGGCAAATCAAACGGTTCCTCGTGCGCCGCTCTGTCCTATTCCTGTGGTGGGAGAGCCGTTTGAAAGGGTAATTGTCGATTGTGTGGGTCCTCTGCCGAAGACCCGATCAGGTAATCAGTTCCTCCTAACAATAATGTGTAGCGCTACTCGGTACCCAGAGGCTATTCCTCTCCGAACCATAACTGCTATTGTTTAGATGCCAGTAATGATTGGGATGAGGGTGGGCCGTTTGTCCTTTTCGTCGTTAGGGAAACCATTCAAGAGTCTCTAGGGTTCAGCCCTGCTGACTTGGTTTTTGGACACACCCCACGGGGTCCGTTAATGGTACTGAAGGAGCACATCCTGTCTCCTACACCCAGTACCGCCCCTCGTAATGTGCTCGATTATGTAAGTGCAATGCGGGAGAGACTGCATGCCGCCTGCATGCTAGCTCAAGAGTCTTTCTCCTCAACTCAGAAGCGCATGAAAGTGCGCTATGACAAAAAGGCTGTTAGCCGTTCTTTCGCACCAGGGGATCAAGTCCTTGTTTTGTTGCCAATCCCTGGTTCGTCTGTCTGCCCGGTTTTCTGGACCGTATGTGGTGGAAAAGAAACTCAGCGACACCAATTATGTGATCGGAACGCCAGATAGTAAGCGCTCTTGCCAATTGTGTCACATTAACATGTTAAAACCGTATTTTGTGCGCGACTCTCCCAACAGCTCCTCTCTAGTGTGGGTGCGGTGGTGCTGAAACCTGGTGGGGACCTAGAGGAGGAACAGGAGGATGGGCTAGTGTTACGCCATACCCTACAGCAATGTGCACGACTGAGTAATTCTGAGGTATTGAAAAGCTTACCTTCACTCATTGAACATTTAGAGACTGATCATAATGCTGATCTTATCGTGTTGGTCAAGAGTTTTCTGAGTGTTTCAAGATATCCCCAGTCGCACATCAGTCTTGGAGCATGATGTGGACGTGGGGAACGCTGCGCCTATTCGGCAGCACCCCTAAGAGAGAGGTTATGAGGAAGGAGGTGAAAAACCATTTAAGCTAGAAATTGATGCAAGCACAGTCGGCACAGGAGGTGTTCTGTTGCAGGAGGACAAGGATGGAGTGGACCGTCCTGTCAGTTTCTTCTCCCGTAAATTTAGCGAGTGTCAGTCCAGGTATTCGACCATCGAACAGGAGACGCTAGCACTTCTGTTAGCTCTTAAGTTTTTTTAAGTTTATGTTGGTTCTGGTTCTTTGCCTGTTGTGGTCTACACAGACCATAACCCATTAGTGTTCCTGAAGCAAATGTACAATCAGAAATGCCGCCTTATGCGATGGGCTCTGATTGTACATTATTACAATTTGCAGGTTCGCTATATGAAGGGTTCGGATAACGTGGTAGCAGATGCTCATCGCGTGTTTAAGTACTGGGGTACGTTTTTGCTTTGTTGTCGCAAACTTGGGGCTTGCTGCTTTTGGTGTGGGCGTGTTACGTTCCCCAGTTTCTGAGGTTCTGGGTATGTTTGGTGTGGGCGTGTTATGTTTTTCCACGTTGCAGGTGAGTGATGCCAGGAGCAGCTGTCCCCAGATTGAAGATCTGGCCCCGCCCCCATATCAGTCCCTCCCCCAAGAGGAGCACGTAACATCAGTATTTACATAATAAAAATGTAACGACGCCACACAAGGCAACCCAACAACGTATTGTCCCTCAAAGAAGATCATTCAACTTTCACCTTTTTAGCATTAGCCGCATTTATCCCATCCCTCCTAGATTTTATCCCCCTGGAATGTTAAAGCCACGCCGAACTCCGTCTCTGGCAAAGTCTGCCTTTCCAATCACAACTGGGTCATGACACATTAACACATGCACACAACGTACCTCCATATACGGATGCCGCTCTTCTGTTTTTGGGAGTTTCTACAAAGGGAGATGGTTCACAGAGGTCTATCGATCTTGCGAGACTGCCTAACAACCTCCTTAACACTCCTCGAAATGTACCCCATATTCCACACTGATGTTCAACCTGTAAACCCTGCCCTTCTACCGCTGACAGCCAGCTCGCAAAACTCCATACTCAACAGCCTATCAGCGTCCACCCTCTCTCGTCTTACTGAACAGCTAGGAAAAGCTTCCACAACCGACACCAAGTAACCTTCCTGTAATCCAACCTGGTGTCCGTGACATGCACCTTTGCCCATTCAGAGATGTCCATCAAAACGCCTACCATCAAAACCTACCTTAGTGGCATGAACTTCTTCTGCAAACTCGGAAACCATGTGCCGCCTTCTCTCATCCCCAAATAGCCATACTCCGCGAAGATACTGCAACCCGCACCTCGCTTTAACCTTGGAAGCCATGTTCTCCCTGGCCTTTTTCAGATTCCTCAGATGCTCCCTTTCAATGCACGTCACCATGCCTGCATATCCGACTTTTGCCGTCTTTTGGAAGACACTATGACAAACGAAAACCAACCAATCTTTATTGCAAGATACAGTCACACCTGAGTCCATTTGAAACCCTTTCCACGTACTTGCAACTTCGACAGTCCCAAAGCCTATAACCAACAGACCCACTCTTCATCTCAGAAACCGGCTAAGCAGCCACCAGATTCGCTACCACAGCCTCCCTTCATGGCAACATGGGCCGCTGGTACTCACAAGCCTACCACCACTACATTCGCTCAGATCTCAAAGATCTTCATGCCGCTCAATCACGCCTCACCTAATGGGAGTCTTTTGGGGGTTCGCCGTGCCACGGGCACACGGCGGATTCTCACGCAGCTCCCCACAAGCCATCCAACCAACCAGTCTAAATCGATCAACGGCGCATTCACTCATGTTAAACGCCTTCAGTGGATGGCGTGATCTTGGCTAGTGAAATGTATTTGCCTTTGCCTTTACATGTTACATTGCGGAATAGGATGAGAATGATATCAGGTCTGGCTCACCGTCTGTATTCCAGCATTGGATTGATTGAGGTCACATCTCTCTGGAACCACCACCCTACAGGGCTGGCTTTGTGCACCAATACGTTCTCATGTTGGAACAGGACCGACTTTGATGACTCAAAGTTTGAAGCAGAATTCTTGCAACATTAGCATCTCATCATCAATGGAGACGAGACGGCCCAAACCATGAAAAACTGCCAGTGTTCACAGTAAAGCAAGAAAGTTGAACATACACATCAGGCAGAGAGATGAACTTAGCATAATTAGTCTTTGGAAAAGGAAAGGTAGCCATTCTGGGAGAGACAGAACTAGAGATATTTATATTTCAATGGAGGGATACAGACAGGCCGTCATATAGTGCTTGAATTCAATACTGACCCAATTCCAGCCCGGCGTCACCAGCACATTGTGTGTGTGTGTGTGTGTGTGTGTGTGTGTGTGTGTGTGTGTGTGTGTGTGTGTGTGTGTGTGTGTGTGTGTGTGTGTGTGTGTGTGTGTGTGTGAGTGAGTAAATGTCTGGCGTCACTCTCACAAGCAAATTGGCTAAAACACAATCTGTGTGTGTGTGTGTGTGTGTGTGTGTGTGTGTGTGTGTGTGTGTTCGATGGATTTCAGTGGAGCCAGGGAGAGTTGTAGCATTCTCAGCCAAACTGCAAAATCAATGCAAAGTGGATCTGAATGAAAGGGGTAGAGGGGTAGACACTGCTTTCATCCAATATGTGTGTGTGTGTGTGTGTGTGTGTGTGTGTGTGTGTTTGTCTGCGAGATCCAGTTGGTAACCCACGGCGACAGATCCATTACAGCTTCAGCGTCTCCACAGCGACCATTAGTGATAATGTTGTAGTTGCCGTGGCTACAAATACACTCGTTCCACTCCATTTTCATTTGAAGAGAGACAGAGAGATAAAAGAGGGAGAGATGGAGGGAGAAACCGTGACGGGAGCATAGGTGAGGTAGAAGAGTACAAGAAAAGGATGCCAGATGGCTTTCTTTACTTGAATCCCTGTGAGATTCCGAGCAAATTTACCCAGTTCCGTATGCGGACACGGTGTCAGTTAAAGGTATCCAGTCCAGTCACCACACCGAGGCCCTGACCATCATTACAAGTCAATTTAACATGCGCCATATTGATTAACTAATGCACTTTGATATTTCCATCGGAACACGTCGACATGTAGAGGAAAGAGGGAACAGGGAACTGTAAGAGAAGTTCTTCAAGCATTAACTCTGTTTCAGAGAAAGTCACCGACTGTTAAAGCCAACTAATTGAATTAAACTAACTAATTGATGCGTAAATCAATTAGGTTCTATTGTAACTGACAAAATAAAGGACCCCTAACCTCCTCATTTGAACTTCAATGAGTTATAACTCAACCAAACCCAGGACATCACCAAGTTCGTTTTGAAGCCACTATGAAATCAATTAAAGTGGACTACTGTTATTAAACTAAGAGTTTGGCATGTTAGCTCTAGCCATCTTGGTTCATTTGGAACCAGAAATGATCATATTTGGACAAGTCATTTCTCCTGCCACCATTTATTTCAATCCCGAACCTAGATTTCTCCGTAAATCCGTAAACACTGCACATTCTTTTGACGCAAATGGAATCACTCGTGCTGGTGGCCATAGAACCATTACCCTGTGTTAAAGGACACTAAAATATTTCTTAGATGTGTGGATGGGCAATAATTATTTGTGGCTTTGTTATTAGACCAACAGCTTGCACATTCTGCAGTCTTTGTTTAAAATCAATGGGAGTCAAGATAGGACAAAAAAAACAAGATGTCTCGCAAAATGTTAAGTCACTCAGGAGAGCTACAGTATACTACGATTGAATTAAGCAGTAGGGAAAGATTTAGTGGAGCCCAATAGAGACCTATATGTGTAGTGGATTAACGAAAGCCTACAGATTCCTGAACATCAACAAGGTTCTAGTTATTAGAAGGCTTAAAGTGTGCAGGCAAGTTTTCGCCCCAAAGCGACCTAGAATAAAGGTAGATTGATAAAAGAAATAAGGTTGTTACTCAGGAAGACAGGCACTAATAAGGAAGGGGACCGGATTATAGCTTCACCACATTTTGCATCTCGCAAAACTGTACCCTCAAATTCATACACACAAACAGGCATGTGGTGTAAGACAGCACTATGGCTGAGTATAAGCACAGCAGGGCGATAACACTTGGCTTAATGCTCCTTTAAAAGGCAATAACGGCTATTGTAATGACCTTCCTCCGTCTCTATTCGTCTCTATCTTGTTAGAAGATCACCTCTCTCTGCTTAGTCTGACGCGTCGTTCTGAATATCTTCTGAAGCTCTTCTACTTTTAAAAAGCAGTAAAGTTGGCAGTAAGTACCATCCTGCCTTGCTCTCTGTCTCCATGGACTCAAAAGCCCTCTAATGGCCTCCTTCAACTTTTCAGCAGGATGTGTTGATTTGATTTATTTTTTATTTTTAAAAGGGCATGAGCGTAGTTTTGAACATTGTATAAAACCAGTAAAATCAGTGTATCAGTGAGGATTACATTTTCACATATGCTTTAAAGTTTGTAGTCTTTGTGGAGCACTGACTTTAAACATTATTATACATTAGCTGATTAGCTATCAGCTACGGCCGTTATGCTTCAGTTGCTCAAGAGGTCAGCTAAACCATGTCTTTGTGGTACAAATTTCCCCAAAATGCACTGTTGCAATAAATTCACTTAATATCTATCCCGTTTATCCTTATGTCGCATAATGACAGTATATCATTCATGAATCTTTGAGTTAGCTAGCAGCTAATCGGCTAGTGACTGTTGTCGTTGCAAAAACTATGAAATGACCACAGCCTATTACTAGCCTTTAAAGGAGGTATTTAATGTAATAAGAATATGCATTGCCATCATGTAGGTTATGCCAATGTGATGTCAGCTAGGATGCTTTGTCGTGACGGATTTGACAGGACTGGATGCTCCTGCTTTGGTGACACGTCCAACTCAGGTCACCAGTCTGAAACCATTACACAGCACAGAGCTCTACTCAGCAGATCGACTGTCCTCAAATGATTAAATCAAGAATCTTTTTTTAAGAGCGGAACATACAGGTCAGAGAGTCGGTGAGGTTCTGCACTGTGTCCGCTGAGTCATACAGCAGGGAAGTAAGTCTGAGAGTTTTTGGTGCTTGGAAGGAGCGACTGATCTTTACTTAGACAAGAATAGAGTGAAATAAAAACTATGGCTGTTTAAAATTCATTAATCACAATTTCTTCCAACTAAAAGTTGTTGTTTCTTCTATATAACAATATTTTACAAGTAATGAGTAATCACTTTTGAAAATGTGTATTTGAGATACTGTTGTTTAAACACAAAACTACACACATGTGATTATCTTCAAAGGTGGACTCTTCCAGCTGTCCTCGTGCACTTTGCTGCGCTCTCACCGCGGCAGCATTTGACGGCTGTGCTTGAATGGGCTATATGCCTACCGGGGTGATGACCTACTTCCGCTAAAATCTCAGCCACCGCGATCGCTTACGGTAGCATAGGTGTCTACTTGTTTTGGTTGGTAGCTGCTACGTTAGCGTTAGTTGACATGAAAAAAAACAATGTTTAAATACCAGAAAGTGTCTGGTACAACTGCCGAACACTGCTGTGTACCACAGTGCCAGTCATCTGCAAAATACAATACTGTACTTAGCTCCTCATCAGCAGGAAAAGTAAAAAAAAAACTCTACTCTACAAATTTACGCCTCGCACCCGGGTGTGTAGCCGGCACTTCATAACTCAAGACATCCGTGAACCCGCAGCAGAAACAGGTCGATGGCTGTTGAAAACGGGCTCTGTTCCTGTTTTATTTGAGTGGAACAACTTCTCCCTTCCACCCACAAGACCAGGAGTTTTGGAGAGAAGGGAAAGACCGCCACCAGAGGGTGACCAGGAGGATACACTGGATCACGTAGCTGGCCACATACAGTTTAAAACCTTTATCTTGTTTTGCCGTTGGTGTCTTTGTGGCCTGGATGATTCGGTGAACATCGTTTATCATTATCCTCGGCAGGTCTTGCAGTGATCTTGTGAAAAACGCCATGGCTTTTTTCTGATAAAGTTAACTCTTTTGGCTAAAGTTAATGTCAACGTAAACCAGAAGTTCTGCTACTGGCTGAAAAGTCCGGAAGCATCCAAACAGAAGTCTGCGGCATATAGTCCATTGCCAACATATACACATATACAACACAACGATATTTAGCCTGGAGGTTCTTTTAGGGACACATTGGCTGTCTATGAGGGGCCTTAACTACAGAGACACTCTCACGCTACTAATAAAACACTCATGCCATCTCACTAGAGTGCGTGAGAGCATCTCACTAGCATACGGAAGGCATCTCAGTTACACCGGAAGGCGGAAGCAAAGAAGACTGATTTTGAACAACGCAAAGCTAATCTTACGCCCTTCATTAATATGCATTCAACTCTGGGCTCGCTCGTCCTTGTGTAGGCCCTTTATTAACACTAACATATACAAGTAACGGAATGTAATTTTAGGAGTTTTTCAGTTGAGAAATTAGTTGTTTAAGCAACTGCGATCGGTTTGTCAACATTGAGCATTCTTAAGGATGTCGGAGATTTATATTTGTTTCTTGGTAAAGCTAATAGAACTATATGTTTCAATCCCTTCAGTAGGAAAATCTTGATAGTAGCAGTCGGTGTGGAGTGGTGAAAAGCAGGATAAGGTATGTCATTGGGGTCATCAGGTGGGCACCCTGCTTCATCGACGTTTCGTTGATTGAAGCCCACAACGTCTCCATAAGGCTCAACAGTCAGTGTACCCAGCGTCCCAGGTACACCCCCCTCCATGCCATCCTCCATATCCCTAAGGGACTCTGCATGGCAGACGCGTCCTTCTCCCTGAGTCAGAAACAGGAAAAAGTTTGGGGACCACTGCTCTATCAGAAGGACTTCGGGAAAGCGGACTTCCGGACCGTACCCCACATTGGTTCGTAGCGGTCGCTAAACTCCACATACACTCGTGCCGAACCTCGAACGTTAACACATGTAACGTTAACGTGTTAACCTCGAACGTTAACACGTTCGAGGTTACACAAAAAAAAAAGGATAAAAAAAGCTCATAATACGCCATTATGAAATGCGCCATTATGAAATATGCCATTATGAAATAAATACGCCATTATGAAATAAAAGTGTTTATAAATAAATAAATGCGGCATTATAAAATAAAAGTGTCTATAAATAAATAAATGTATTTCATATTTATGTATTTCAATGCATGAAAAGTGGGATTTCCGTCCCCGTAAACGCCCGAAAATCTGCCTAATTTCCGACAATTTCCGACAATTTACAGGCCGCGCACGCCGCGTTCGCCTGTTCCGGAAATTGTCGGAAACAGACTCTGACGTAGGTGGCAATCAGCTGGCGGAGGTGCGAATGACCCTAATTAGCATATGAATGCAGCGAAACCGTGGGTGGCCGAGCGGAGCGGGCTGAATATTCTTACTCCTTATTGGATGAAACCACAACTTTCAAACAAGTAAAATCACTCGTGATTGGCAGCAAAACCACACCTGGGCAGGCCTGGCTTGAGTTTCCTTACTCCTCGTTGGATGAAACCACAACTTTCAAACAAGAGCTTTCTTCTCGCGCGGAACTCTTCGCTCATCCGCCCGCAGTGAGTTTTTCTGGCGCGGTTTAAAGCTCCGACGTGCCGTCTCGTAATACGTCTTACAGGCGGCTGGAAAACAATTAAATGAAAGTGGTATGAGTAAAAATCAACACGCAAGTCACCGTAACATTAAACGAGGAAGGAGGAACAGTTAAAAAAAAAAAGTCACTTACAGATGTTGCTCCGAGCAAATAGGAGGTCAGCGCCTCATTGTGAGGAGAAACTAGTCTGTGAAAACAAAATGTACAGTTATGATCGGTATCTATTCTATGGTATCTATTTCCTTATAACGCAGAATGAAAGCATGCTCTTTAAACCTTATACACTACAAAAATACACTTCAATAAAGCGGGTTCTGCTCACTAGTTCTTTTGTAAGGCTCCTCTTAGCTTTGGTTTTAGGCTAAGCTACTTTTAGCTTAGCTAGCAGTCATCAAACATATTCTTACCTTGGGATTTCATGCGCCCGTCTCTTCTTGAGTCAGTCTCTCCCGCTCGTTCATATCGGCAGGATGGTGATTCAGCTGACGGACAGTCCGCTGATAGCAAACTGCAGTTTCTTCTCGACTGGCTGAATGTTGTTCGCGTCCAAGAGGAGCTGAACACGAGTTGAACGTCCGGATCCTCCAATCAGATACGAGGTCATTGTTAGATGGAAGGACTCGCGAGACCAGACTGCGGTGCCTGTGAAGCACCATGTCTGCGAGATGTAGTGGTTAATACGTCCTCTGTGCATTTAAGTAAGACTAAAGAAAAAGTCACTGTATTCCTGCCACTATGCACATTAGTTGAGCTCTAGGAGAATGTGATCTCTGCAGAGCCTTCATTCTCATTCTAATGTTTGCATGGAATGGTCATTTTACCTTGCTGATTCAGATCAAACTAATTTTTTTAATTTTTTAAATTTAGTGTATCTTTTTTACATAACATTTGCCATAGCTAATGGCATACACAGTAATCTAGCATACTTAAATTAAATAAATCAATACAAGCTAAAATGTAAGAGTCTATAATTAGGCCTGATCTATTTGTACCAGAGATTTTCTTACCTTTTAAAAAAATGTCACCTGGGCTAAAACTCTCTCTGAAACCCTGATTTGCATTTGTATAGCTCACAGCATTTTCATTTACATGTCAAAGCCTCCCCTAGAATTAGGAGGAGGGGAGTCATGGGGGGCCAACTGCCAAGGGAGGCCCACGTCAATTTCTGACAATTTCCGGCAGTTTTTGGCTTTGCCCGGAAATTGCCGAAAATTGCCGTAAACCGGAAATTCCACGACAATTTACGGTGCCGGAAATTGTCGGAAATCCCACTTTTCATGCAGTGTTTATTCATGTATTTGTGTATTCATTTATTTAATTATGGCTAAAACGCCATTCCATACTTATCGAGGTCTACCTCTAACATCCAATCCCGCGCTGACTGCAGGATGCTTGTGTCCTTAGGTGCTGTACTCTGCTCTTGATGTTGGCCAGCTGGTACGAGCTGGACATGAGATTCATAGCACACCCTAGAGTGCTGTTGGTACAGAATCATGTTAGTTGTGATCCTAAGAAAAATACCCGGCTGGCCGCCGAGTCTTATTCACCGCAAAGACAAAAGTTCCTCCATCTAGTCCTTTGAAGCTCAGCGGGTGTGGGTGAGACAGAATGAGAGGCCTCCCATGAGGCCACTCTTGGGGACTCCACCCTGGACTCGATGCGCTTCCCTCCCGCCATAAATCTGCAGCCCTCCATTCAAACATTTAGCTCCGCCGCTGCCGAGTGCACGGCCATCTCACAGCTGTCTGCGTGTGTGAGCGTTTGTTTGTTCTGAGGGTGAAAGTCTAGTGACACTCTCTACAACAATTAAATCACCGGGTTTCCATGGGAACAACATGGGAGAGAGTGAGTTAGAGGGTTGAGCTAGTAGTTCACTGTGGTTGAAACTGTCTCAAAGGAAACAATACCTCATAAATATCTTATCTGTGTCTGAGTGTGTTGCGACCATGACATGGCAAGCTGTTGGTCTCGCTTGTGTGTATCTGTGTGTATGCCTGTGTGTGTTAACACCATATGTTGGACCTCTCACATAGATAATTCCCAGAGAGAAATGAAGACGAGTATTGCCGAAGCAGGTAAGGGGGGAATACATGTTTTCCAATCAACTACATAATGTTATTAAAAACACACTCTGCAGCCAATATCTCTTTTCTGCACAGCAACCATATATAGCATTAGAGATAAAACACAAAGCATAAATCAAATCTATGTTTGGAGGAAGGTGTTCCAGGCTCCTCTCTAACACGAACACTAGCATCTCAGCCCCAACAAGGCAACTGACAAATGACGAAAATGATTTAACGGTCGAAGTTATGTTTTTTGGATTATGAAACATGTATAGCTCAAATGAAGCGATCCAAAATGGCTTTTATTTTTTTATTCTGAAAACTTTCAGCATCAATGTGTTTCTGTGGTTTGTAGAAGACGGGTTCATGGGGAGAGGGATAAATCCCCCCAACACGACGGGTTAATGATGCAGGGAAGCAGAGTTAGCTTCTGAAAGCAGGTACAGGTGGAGGTTACATGCTGTGGAGGAGGGGATTGAGCAGCACCCATCTATCACATTATGGATGTTAGTGTCAACAAAACTAAAATCTAAGGGGAAACTAAATATGGAACTCAATAAAATGAGTGATGACTTTATTAGAACTAGTCAAAGGCGTATTACAGTGTTCACCATGAACAGTCTCTTTTGGCCGTGTTCATTTGACTCATGTTGGCTGTGAAAATCTCAGTTTGTGTAAACCACAGACCTCAGATCACCAAAAGACCACTCCATGGTGAGGCATGGTCAGTGTTCCTCTGCTCTACCCTTTTCTTTATTTAATGGTGAGGCAGGGTCAGAGTTCCTGTGCTCTACCCTTTTCTTTATTTAACCAGTCTCTTAAAAGAATTGAGAGATACTTTCGGCTCAAGTGCACCCCATTCACTCATTGAAAGTATTCTATCTATATGGTGCCCTCAAAACAACAAAGACAAACACCATAGGTACAAAGTCACAGCTCAGTTTAAAATCTTCTCAAAACTGTTAAAAAATACAAATAAATAAATAATCCGGTTTTAACTCTGATCAGGTTTACGTCCTCTGACCTCGCAGTGACCTCTGACTGCAGTCGCAGCCTCAAATTCACCCCTTGCCTTGGCGGGGGTGGGCGTGGGAGGGGTGTCTGCAGGGGCGGGAGGGCAGACTTACCCATCACCGAGGTTACAGAAAGTTCATGCTCTACCTATCGCTATGGCTACGGCTGCATCGGCGACAGGAAGTAAACAACACTGTCCGATCAGTCTTTGTGCCGTGAGCTCACTTCAGATGGATGACAGAGGGACTCATTCTACCAATTTGAGCCAGCGGAAGTATGCATTTAATGTTAAAAGTGCACTAGTTTTCCAGGTCCTTGACTCTCTGGTGCAACTTCCTTACTGGATTCGCTCAGTCTACGACCTCTTGACCTCTTCCCATCATCTCGCCCTCACATCCTCAGGGTCAGGCAGAGGTCATAAGGCAACATATTGACTTGTACATAAAATATGTGGCTCTCTGAGCATAAAAGGTGCTCAGAAGGTTTGTTGATAATTTCAACGATATAAATTAATATCAGCAGCTTTAGAAGTCAGGTTGTATTAATTTTAACGAATGTAAGTATGGATCAGCCTATGCAAAGAGAACAGTAGGCTATTATAACCCTAGATATAAGCACATGAGCAGCCCTGATGACCTGGACTGGATTCAGCATAGCTGGACAATCAAGAGGAGCCTGAGCAGTGTTCGGCAAGTTACTTTAAAAAAGTAATTAGTTATTGTTATTCACTATTTGTTCAAAAAGTAACTGAGTTAGTAACTGAATTACTCTACAATAAAAGTAACTCGTTACCAGGGAAAGTAACTATTTGCGTTGTTGTTAAAAAATTAGAGTTGCTTACAACGGATGTCATCAAAGTTTTTGCTCCTGGATATAATGTACACATCACTTTACCGCAATGAATATGAAATAGTGGCGGACTACCATGTGGAGGACGCTTTTTCTGGTGGAGATGGAGCGTTCTTTTGGCAGAGGTTTTTATGTCAAGAAGGAGGAGGGCAACGAGTACGGATATTCTCGTCCGGTTCAAGTGCTGGGAGGACAGCGTTTTTCCGTGGACAGTCAGGGGAGATAAAACGTGAGTTACAGCAACCAACATCCGCTGGGGGTCCTGGCTTAGCGACGGCTAGCGTGAAGCTAGCTACACCCCAGCTAACAATGTATGGTTCCCAAAACGTTCTCTCAACGTTGGTAACGTTAGCGTTTGGTTCCCAGACGTTACCTGAAAGTTAGCTGTTGGTTCGCTTAAAAATACTTTGTTAGAGGCTTGTTACCGCTAAAAGTAGTGGAATTACAGTAACGCGTTACTTTGTAACGGGTTAGTCCCAACACTGAGCCTGAGTCACAGTATTTAAGGCAACGCACATTGCTTTCCTACATACCCACGCATAACAAAATGAAGCAATTTAGCATTGTCTTAACATACAATCATTGCATGTGTTGATAATAGTTCCTCTCTCTTTGACTGATCTCTGACCTCCGAACCCTGGCTCCTTAGCGCCTCAGTGGAAGCCCTTCAGAGAGTCACTTCTCTGTCAAAAAATCAACAGCGGCTCTTTTTCAGCCGGTTCTGGAAGCACTCTCTCACACACACACACACACACATCCACGTGATGGATCTGAATGTTTTCAGAGCGCACTGTCAATCAAATGTTTTTTTCTCTTTTCATGTTGTCAGTGACTCAGTGAAGGACGGATTAGAAAGCCTTGAAGCGAAGGCTGACCAGCTGACTGCCAAAGGATGCTCGTTATATCCCAGTCCAAAATGTTTCACCTGTCCATACCAGAGACTAATATGAGAGGGGATGTCACCACTCATAGCCCATATTAACACGTTAAAACTGACAGTGATAAATAAATAATGTAATTTATCTCAAATGTGCTCAGAGAGGAAGACAGATCTATTCCTGAAAAGATGTTACTCCCAAAATAATGTTATTCTGCAAAAATAGATACTAATAGGTACTTTAATGTTTGAAAAGTATTTACATATTTAGTTTTATAGTTTACCAGTTGTATAATACTTAAGTTAACAATACTAAATGTTACTAATGAAACTTCAAAATAAGTCACTGAGCCTTTCTTCACACCAATATATAACTAAAGAAACAGAAAGTATGTAAAAGGGTTCGATATACAGTACACGTCAACAGTTTGGACTTTCTCATTGAATTTAATGACAAAATGTCCAAACTTCTGACTGGTACTGCAGGCCGGTCGAATACATTTTGAATTAGCGTTAGTTATCCATGAATAATGGGGCTTATTTTTGGTTTTAGATTCTTAGTTGACAGTGAACATTCCTGTCTTTGCTCTATGTAAAAACAAACATGCATAGTGGGAGCCTTATGTGAGCCCAGAAAGACATTTAACTAAATTACTGGATGACTGTAGTCAGCCCAGTTATACTCACATTGTATGAAGACTGAATAATATATTTGTGAGCATTTG
This sequence comes from Apeltes quadracus, assembly GCA_021346845.1. Classification (NCBI taxonomy): domain Eukaryota; kingdom Metazoa; phylum Chordata; class Actinopteri; order Perciformes; family Gasterosteidae; genus Apeltes; species Apeltes quadracus. Next base: position 1,714,261 of record CM037927.1, read on the forward strand.
ATCTTCTATATACCATGTGTGTTTGGTTACATGCATGATTTATATATCTGAGCAGACAGGAAGCTGCAGTTCACCTTGCAAACAGCAGGTGTCACCTACTGTTTGTGCTTGTGTGTAGGTGTGAGTCTCTTCTGAGTGTTGGGGTCCTCCCTCTGATTACTCAATTTGGGCATGTCTAAGCATGGTTTTCAATTCAATTCAATTCATTTTATTTTGTATAGCCCAAAATCGCAAATGGCAAATTTGCCTCAGAGGACTTTACAGTCTGTACACATGCGACATCCACTGTCCCAAGACCCTCACATCGGCGCAGGAAAAACTCCCCAAGAAATGAAAAAACCCTTCCAGGGGAAAAAGGGAAGAAACCTTAGGGAGAACGTCAGAGGAGGGATCCCTCTCCCGGGATGGACAGACTGCAATGGATGTCATGTGTACAGAATGACTCATACAGATGTAGAATACATTCAATTCTTATAACAGAAATGATTCAAATAATTCCAAGTAGCAAGCCAGGTGTACGGCAGGACCACTGCAGGGGCGACCACCATCAGAAGACTGGGGAGGGAAAGCACAAAGATTTTAGGAAACGGTAATGTTGGTTTATAATGACACAAATAGTAATATTAATCATATTTAAAATAATGATGATGATGGCAGCAGCAGGTGTCAGCAGGGCCACGGCCGGAGTCAAGACCAGGGTCCTGACGAAACTACGATCTGCGGAGACCTGCTGTGTCTGTGTTTGTGTGCATATTATATCCTTCTGATCAGGTGTGGTTTTCACTTTAACAATAGCCTTTGTTCGTAGTAGTTGTGTGACTATGAATAGTAATAACGATGACCAAAAGACTATCTCTGCTAGATCTTGACCAATTGTATGTGCTTTGTTTTAATATTTCAATGAAAATATCCAACTTGACAACCCGTCAATAACAAATCCAAAAGAAGATGAACGCCATGTTTACTTTGATTAATGACGTAGATATATTTAACATACAAGCCGCTCTCCTCTCTCACTATCTTCATCCGACTGTGCGTTTGTGTGTGTCTGTCTGCACGTTCATCATCATTTGGTACACGCACAAACTTTTGATTTACCGCTTTGGAAAAACGCCAAACTGTAGGACTGGAGTCGGAGAGCAACCTAATTAGTGAGCGTTGTGGAGATGAGGAGGAGGGGCCTAATGAGCTCTCCACTGATTCAAGTGCCAATGTGTCTCTGAAATTTTGATGAGTGTGTAATGAAGCGGAGCAGAGAGACTCCATCTGATCACTGGCAACACAGAGATGGATAGAGGCTGTGTGTGTGTGTGTGCGTTTGTGTGCATGGGTGACCTTTGACCTGCCCTTGCCCAACAGGTAAAGGAAAAGGCACCACCCCAAAACCACAATCATGTCCAACACCAATGCTGGTCCACTGTCTATACCAGAACCAGGTTCTGATTCTGGTATAGACAGTCAGATCCAAGGACCGTCAAATCAACGTCCCTCCTACAAAAAAAATACAACTTTTATAATAATAAACATTTCATTATTATACCATAAGTATCGACGATAAATGTCTAAGCTGGTTGCTACGGGACTTATCCTTTACTTTATCTTTTTTTATTTTGTTTTTATGACTTTGTGTTAATTAATCAACAAATTGTGGTGAAGTAAAAAGCAAAATATTTTCCTCTGAGATGTACTAGAATATGATACTCAAATACGTTACTAGTAAGCGCCTTCATCTTGTACTTAAGTTACATTGTAAAAGCTGAAGGTACCGTCAGTACCTTCTGTAGTCTTTCAATTCGTCTTATTTTAGCAGCAGCATCTCAAGTATATATGAATTATTTCCGACATAGACCCTCGTCATATATTGTACACAATTGACAGTTCTACAAACCCAGAGGTAATATGTCTATGACTTATTTTTATTGGTGTTCAAACTGATTCAAAAGGAGATTGACGATTTCCTATATTGAACTTAAGTAAAGCAAAATAGGTATTAGCATCGTAGCATACCCAAACAGGACTGTGTCGACTAAAATAGCATCTCTCAAAAAAAAAAGGTCCATAAACAAGCCCAGAAAGTCCGGCCAGGCCTTTGATGACAGATGCATCCATCCTCCTTTAGGGAGACAGGGAGAGCTAGAAATTAGGAAATTCAGCCTTCCTAAGTCAAAGTTCTCAGAACAAGGCACAAATAATAAGGCCTACATTTTAATAGCCACGCTTTATTTCATTATAGATTCAAAGCAAAGTTTTGAGTAAATTACATTTTTTTTCTGTCAAAGATTGTCTACTACAGTTGTTTCATTAGATCTTATTAAGATGTAAGTCTAAAATGTTTTTTAAACCTTTTTTGAGCCTACTCATTTTCTAATCTCATTTGATGGGTGTTTATTTTCTCGTTCTAGTATTTTAGAAATATAAAAAATATATATTTAAATCTGACTCATTTTAGTCCACAAATTAGATAATTCACAGCCAAGCATTCTCTAACTGTGTACCGATGGGAGGGTTTTGGGAGAGAGGAGGTGTATGTTTATGAATATCACCCTCTCTCCCGAACCCTCCCATAGCCATCCGGCCGGTGCTTCGACGTGCGGGGAGACGACCCGTCCAGTGCTGCTAGTAGCTCTAGTGTGTGTACACACACACACACACACACACACACACATATATATATATATATATCTTGTATGTTAGAGATTTAAATATATATATAAACAGCCATCAAATAAAATGGGAATTGCCATAATACATGGCCAAAAAATCGACTTGTTGAAAAGTAAGTAAGTAAAATTATAAAATTAAAAGAATTAAGTCATTAAAATAAATTTTAAAAGCCTAAAAGCTTTAAATTATTCTGCGCTTTAATTCTGATGCTTGGTTTTTCTACAATTTTAGATACCGCTTTTTAAAAGCACTTGCTGCTTGATGTCTGTTATTTTAATTTCTATTATTGATAGAAATCAAATGGCTACAAACTTCAAAATGGAAAGGCTTGTAGGCAATATTTCACATTTAATATCTTTTATAAATACTACATTGTACCAACAACCGCAAAAATGTACAAGCACAAAACTAAAAAATAGAGAGACAAACAGATGCCTGAATAAGATGATATTCAACCACATGAGACAGTTCTTTCCAATATTTAATTGAAAATGGACTCTAGCCAGTCTGTCGACTCTGTAAGAAGGTGTGACCAGCTCCTCTGTCCTCTCTCAGACCTCTGACCCTTCAGACCTGTGAAGTGTCTACGGGTCAGGGAGGAGTCAGCTGACCATATGCAGTGTGAGACATGGAGGGAGAGGTGTGTGCTGTTGTCCACCAACAGGGGGCACACTGTAAAAAGCACCTGATGCAAGGCTGAGGCCTGATACAGCGTGGTTGGTGGGTTAGAGGAAGTTATAAAATCCAAATATGTTTTTTCTCATTAAGCAAAATACTTAAAGCAAATAATTTATTTCGAAATGCAGGTGTCACTTAATTTAATCCCACTTTCAAGGATAACTCTGTTTCTGTTCTTTCTGGGTGAAATCAATGAGCCGTGAACAAAGATATAACACATTAATTTTTCAAATAATGATAATAATAATATATTTATTTAAAAGAAGAAGAAAAATAATATGTTAAACATGAATATAGTTTGCATTTATTTTATTTTCAAGTGTAACAAAACATTTGTTTTAATTGATTGGTTTATAAAGTATTACAAGGCAATGTAATTCTGCTGTTGCATTATTATTATTATATAGTTATTATATGACAAACACTATAGTCTTGTTAAAATGATTTTATTTGTGGTTCATATGATTACTAAAAGCTTCCAGCTCTGACATAAACATTTTTTTAAACCACAGAAACTCCAGCTACCTTATTCTTTTGATTCATGCAATGTGCTGCAATGATCTCAGAAATATAAATTATATATCAGGCTCACCACAGTCCTCCTGGGAAGACTAATAATCAGAGCGCTTGACTAAAAGTTTAATACGGCTCACAAAAATAATTTGAATGAAATAAAGGAAAAGGTTTTTAATATCTGTTTGCCCATAAAGAAGGAGCACTATTTGTGAGGATTTATTGTCGGTGTTTCATGTTCTCTGCTCTAAACTGGTAGGTGTGTAGCAATAAAGCAGTATTTGAAATTAAGATATGGGTTTGCCCTAAAAAAAAAGAAAAGAAAAATGTATAATTTAGGGTCAACTATTGTATTTGTGAAGGACCATTGCTGGTCAAGAGACTGCAGAACATGCAAAGGTAGAATCAAAAATTGCAGCTACAATCACCATAAAAGATCACCATTTGATTACAACCATTTTAATTGACCTTTCAGTACAAATTTAAATTGACTTTGTACATCCAAAAATCTTTTTTAAAAACAATGAATTCCAAAATAACAAAAAGATGTTCTGAAATGGTTTTCTGTGATTGCTCATTTCTACAACCGTGTACGAGAAATATGTAAATCTTTGATTCCAGAGATCATGAATACAGTAACACTTTCCATAATGTTGGTGTCTACAAAGAGAGCGTGTCAGACACACTAATGAGACCAAAACAAAAACAGAAAATATTCAACAGAAATAGAAAAACAACAGTAAATATGAAAGATCATACACACACTAACGCACACATTGTCATGAATGAAGAAAAAGACCATGCGATAGAATGTGTAGGAAGGAGGTGCGGGAAGGTAGAAGGACTGATTTGGTTGTCTGAGCTGTTACAGGAGAGGAGAGGGAAGTGAAAGAGGAGACGATGCAAGGAGGCAACGAAGGGTGTAAGGAGAGAAGGAGGGGGTGATCTGTAGAAGGAAGAGGGAGGGAGAAAAAGCAGTGAGGGAGACAGGAAGGGGAACGGAGGGGTCAAAGGCCACTCTCATTTTTTATCCATTACTGCTCAGGGTCACATTCTAAGCCCAAGGCTGTGTGTGTGTGTGTGTGTGTGTGTGTGTGTGTGTGTGTGTGTGTGTTTGTGTGTGTTTGTTAAAGTAAGTATCTCTTTTCTATTCTGTCCTCAACTAAAAATAGGTCCAAGACCCTACATTACGGTTATAGGGAAGAAGAAAAAGGAACAGAGGAGGAGATGAAAAGGAGGTGAAGGTGGTACAAAGGGGTAGGGGAGGAGGTGAGAAGGAGGAGACACACAGGAGGAAAGAAGGAGGTGGAGAGGAAGTGGGTGGAGGGGAAAAGCAGACAGCAGGAGCAGGCGTTTGTATTTGACCGTGGGTTGACCCCCTCCCTCTCACCCTCTCACCTCTCCTTCACCTCCCTCCTTCCATCCTTCATTTTGGACAGAGGAGGCCCCGCTCGCGCACACACGGTGACTTGTCCTGGCAGCGACCTCTGCTCCACTCAGCAGGAATGTTGAAGGAGAGGATGAGTGAACGAGCGGCTACACACACAAACACAAAGGAGACACGCCGTACACACGGGGGAAGACAAAGGCGCATGTTTGGGTGGAAAATGGCTGGTGAGACTCGGCAAAATGGAACCACAGCAGAAGAAGAAGAGGAGCTCAGAATATGGACAAGGAGGTCTGAAGAGAAACACACAGAATGATATTTGATGAGTAATCCACAGTCAGTCTTGTGTATACACACACACACACGCACACAATGAAAAGCATACTCACTTACACACACGTTGGGACGTTTATGCGGTGCAGATGTTGGACAGGATATGAGCTGTGTTCGAGGACACAAACACGTGTGACTAATGAAACAAACGGTCGCCTCAGTAGAGTTCAGTAGATTTCCATAGGCCCCCACGTGCAGCGGTGTAAGCACAGGCAGTGTGGCACAGGGGTCAACCTGGAGGCCCTGGGGGCCCACAGAGAAAACCACCCCTGAGTGTGACATTTACGTACACAAAAAAACCCGAAATCCTAGCTGAGGGTGTGGGGTGGGAGTATCCAAGGATACTATATGTAATACGTATGAGAGAATACTAATATTTAATTTAAAATTACGTAATACTTATTTTATTTGGTATTTTATCATATACTAATGTAATGATAATTTCTGGGTAATAAGTATGGTGATGTCCAATGTCAAGTCTTGATTTGATCAGGAGATGAGACGACACCATGGGTGTCGTCTCATCTTTGGGTGCTAAACAACAGTTAAATAGCGTGCACTCTGGTCACTGCCTGTCTGCACTGGTTAAATGGGGAAAAGGTTGCCAAGGGGTCACATTCTGTTAAGCTAAGTAGCTGAGAAATTAAAGGATTCCACTGCAATTGGGATAGTGTGAAATATTTGCTAAACAATTTAAGGTCTTATTTCCACTAGTATAGCTTGACTAAAGGAAAGTATTGACTTTGCAAACACAGTAAAAATAATAATAATACACTATTCTTATATAGCGCTTTTCAGAAACTCAAAGCCGCTTTACAGGGCAGGATAAATTATAAAAACAGAACCAAACAAGGAAAACAAAAAACAAATAAAACAAAACAAAACAGGATACAGCACAGATGAGGAGGGAGGAGGTCGTGGGGCTAGGTATAGGCAGAGATTAAGAGATGGGTCTTAAGGCGGGACTGGAAGACGGTGAGGGACTCAGAGGTGCGGATCTCTTGGGGGAGGGAGTTCCAGAGCCTGGGAGCTGCTCTGGAAAATGCCCTGCCCAAAACTGCGGAGTTTTGACTTTTTGGGGCAGAGGAGACCGGCTGAGGTGGATCTTAGGGACTGTGAGGGTTGGTCCTGATGCCGAGGAGGAGTGAGTTGCAATAGTCCAGCCGGAAGGAGATGAAGGCGTGAATGAGTCTTTCAGCAGCGGGGGGTGTGAGAGAGGGTCTGATTTTGGCAATGTTACGGAGGTGGAAGAAGGAGGTTTTAATGACTTGACAGATGTGAGGCTCAAGGGAGAGGTTAGAGTCAAAGATAACGCCAAGGTTGCGGGCCTGGGGAGATGGGGAGACAATGGTGCCGTCGATGGTGAGGGTGGGGTTGTTGGTTTTGCTGAGTGTGGATTTGGAGCCGATGAGAAGGAATTCCGTTTTGTCGCCGTTGAGTTTGAGGAAGTTGTGTTGCATCCAGGTTTTAATGGCTGACAGGCAGGAGTTGATGTGGGAGAGAGGAGGATTGTGTGGGGATTTGGTGCTGAGGTATATCTGGGTGTCATCGGCATAGCAGTGGAAGTCCAGGTTGAAGTGGCGGAGTATCTGACCAAGAGGGAGGATGTAGATGATGAAGAGGAGGGGGCCGAGTACAGAGCCTTGGGGAACACCTTGAGTGACTGTGGCTGTGGCAGAGGTGTGGTTATGGAGAGAGATGAAGTGGGATCTGTTGTCAAGGTAGGAGTGGAGCCAGCTGAGTGCAGTACCTTCGATACCGAGGTCTTTTAGTCTGGTGAGCAGGATGTTATGGCTCACGATACCGAAGGCTGCACTCAGGTCGAGGAGGATGAGGATGTCGAGGGAACCGGTGTCAGCAGAAGTGAGGAGGTCATTGAGGACATTGAGGAGAGCGGTTTCTGTGCTGTGAAGGGGGCGAAAACCAGATGGGAAGGGTTCAGCTTGGTTATTGGCATGAATATGGGCTCGTAATTGTGTGGCGACTATACGTTCCAGGGTTTTAGACAGAAAGGGGAGGTTGGATATTGGGCGGTAGTTGTTGAGGGAGGAGGGATCCAGACCAGGTTTTTTAAGGATAGGGGTAACAGCGGCAGTTTTGAAGGCAGAGGGGACAGTTCCAAGGGACAGTGAGGAGTTGAAGAGGTTAGTGAGGTAGTGGCATAGGACAGGGAGGCAGGACTTCAGGAGTGGAGTGGGGAGGGGGTCGAGGGAGCAGGTGGTGGGTTTGGAGGAGCTGATGAGTTTGGAGATTTCAGGAGAAGTGACCAGGTCAAACTGGGAGAGGAGGCAGTGGGGAGAAGGGGTCCGGAGGTCAGGAGAGATGGGAGGAGGAGCCATGGTAGGTGCTGGAATAGATCCTGGCAACTCGGGTACAGGGGATAGGGATTGGTAAATGTTCTTGATTTTGTCGGTGAAAAAGTGGAGGAATGAGTTGCAGAAATCCGGAGTAGAGGTAGGGAGGGTGTTGGTCCGAGGCTTGATGAGGTTGTTCAATGTGGTGAAGAGGGTTCTGGGGTTTTGGCAGGGGTCGGTGAGGATGGTGGAGAGGTAGGCAGATTTGGCAGCAATGAGGGCGTATTGCATGTTGTTGTTGTGGTTGGAGAACTGCTCCAGTGATCAGAGGTACATAGGGAAGTAATGCATCCTTATATGCTTTTATACCAGGTGCAAAATATAAGAGTAATACAAGCAGGTCAGTTTTTCCACAAGATGAAAATGCTTCAGCATGTGGTGGCCCAAAAAAAGCTTAATAATGTCATTGTAAGTGAGGCTTCCATTATAAAACCAAAGAGTGCATTACTAATCAGAGGACTCACGTCAGGATGTATTGCACTGGTGGTCGATCCGGTGCAATTAGCTGAAGAAGAAACAGCAGGCCAAAGAAATGAAAGCTTGTGACGGCTTGTGTCCGTCCACAGCTCCTCTGGTCGGTTTCAGCACTACGGACAGCACTGTATATGTCCAATATGGTTCAGCCCAAGTACAAGTTTTAATATACTCTTCTGGCTTTTTATTCATAAAAAGGTGATATATTTAGTTCTCAGAGGGGCAGAGGTTTGAACACGGGGGCTTGTAACAGATCCCTTTTTTCATTTCCTACAAATTTAATTATGTCATGTGCCGTGTGAACAACCCTTCAAATGAATACAAGACGCAATACACTTTTGACAGGCAAAGGAAAGCTGATTTGTAGCTTACAATTTGATCTATATATATAACTCAACTGCTTCAATATAAACGGGGAAACTAATTGTGATTTAAAAAGAAATTACGCAAGTTTTGATGACATCGTAATATTGGTCCAGCTAAGGAATGCATTTACGGTGATGTCTTTCTTGTCAAGGTGTTTTTATCTCTTTCCTGTTTCACGAAGTTCACGCATGTGTGATTTAACTTAATTTCTAGAGTTTATGCTTTTTGCCGTGTGTGTCCCAGCTTGGTCCGGCCCATGTGTTCCCTCTTAGGTCTCATTTCTCCTTGGCCCCTCCTCAGCCCGTTTGGTCCTCGTAGGTTAAAGGGTTCGGTAACTTGGTTCCTGTTCACCTGTTACAATGTCTGGCAGCATCCAGATGGGTTTCCAGAGGTCTACCACGTTAGCCCAATACCTGGTCACCTTGCTAATTCTGAAAAAAAAATTACACTATTTTATTTATTTATTATTTATAATTAATTTTGCTTCATCAAACATAAATCTACAAAAACCAAATGTATGGGATTTTTGTTTTGAAATGGCATGTACGTGGAATGTATTTTGGTTCCAGAAACAAACAAACAACAAAAAAATAAATTTAAATGACTATTGTCTTGTCTATTCTACATTATTATTAATTCGGTATGTTGGGTTCCCAGCGGTGATTCATGGACCTACAGAGATGACTCCAGTAAAGATTTACGTATCATTACCGTAGGAGACAGCTTGGAAGGAAAAGAAAAACACCTTTACCTGTTTCTCTGCTGAGAAACTGCAGTCCGCTCTACTTCCTCCTTCTCATCTTCCTATTCTCCCTTTTTCATAAACGTCCTTGTTTGCCTCATCTGTCTCTCCTTCCTGCTTCTGTTTCATCATGAGGTTCTCCTCCCTTCTTTTATATACCACGCATCTCTCGTTGTCCCTTTCCTTTTAGTCCTCACTCTTCATCTCTTTCATTACGGTCTACTGTACCTCTGCTTTTTCTTTTAACTGATCCTCTTTTCCTTCTTTTCCTGTCCCCTCTACTCTCATTCATCCTCTGCTGTCCTCCTGCTTTCACTTCCTCACAAAGTCCCACTTCGCACATCCCTCTACTTCCTAATCTCGTCACAGCACGTTGCTCCTCATGAAATACACACTTAATTATTGTAACAATAAATGAACCCAGATTCAATTGAACTTATTTTATTTTATACAGCCCAAAATCTCAATTTACATTTTTGCCTCAGAGTGCTTTATTGTCCGTGCAACATTCCCTGTCACAAAATCCTCATTTCATCACAGGAGAAATGCCACAAAAAATGAAGAACCCTTTGATGGGGAGAAGAAAAGGGAAGAAACCTTAGGGAGTTAATTTCCTCTAACAGAAATTATTCAAATATTGAGATCATAGATATCTCTTTAATTAATAACCAACCCGTGCCTCACTCCTGATCCATCCCTGCTCTCATGTCCAGATTTACAGGACTGTTTTAATAATCTTCTTTCGGTGTGATGATACTCAGCGCGATGATACTCAGCTGTTACATTTGACGAAACAAATAGTTTACTCATTTCTTGTATCATTGAATTTGTACACACACACACACACACACACACACACACACGCACACACACACTGTTACTATAGGTACTGGTTGTTACAAGAAGATATTGTGTATGTGTGTGTGTGTGTGTGTGTGTGTGTGTGTGTGTGTGTGTGTGTGTGTGTGTGTGATTAAAAGCATTCTTAAACCATTATAAATTAATCATCAGACTTGTTATAAAAAACAGCATTTGTGTGGGACTAGTGTGTGTGTGAATGAAAGCATATATCAGTATGTGTGTATGTGTGTGTGTGTGCATATTTGTTACCATGGCTACATTAGGGGAAGATATTTCCCTACCAAAGCAGCAGGGAGCCTCAGACAGCGATCAATCTTTCCCTGCAGCCGTTCACTGTGTGTGTGTGTGTGTGTGTCTGACCTCATGATGAACCAACCTCTGATTGCTCCACTGACATCCCTCTTTGGTTCACACACACAGACAGACTTACGCTTGTGGATGTGTACGTGATATTATGCATAAAGAATGTATGGCCATGATGACACATACACACAGCAGTGTGACGGTGATGTGTGTTTAATGGGATCCAGTTCCTTTTAATCTGGTTCCTGCTGCACAAATGGAAGAGCGAGAGAAATGAAGAGAGTGAATTTTCGGGTGAGGCCAAATGAGGGCAGCTCAGAACCAAATGAAAGCAGAGAGAAAGAGCAGACCGAGATATGATGGAGAACATGTGTCAGTACCCGCCGTTTATTGCCCGCAGGGAGCGGGCTGAACTTTTAAACTAGCTTTTTTCCTCTCTCTTCTTCTTTACGCATAGCCCTGTTTAAATGTAGAATAGATCCAGTTGAGACAGTAGGAGATTGGATTGTGATACCACCCACAAGTGTAGCTTCCGTGCCCAATTATAATTTAATTGGCGATGCGGAAGCGAGTGGACCAGAAAATAGCGAACCTGACCAGAGTGGTTTTACTGCAAAGATCAGCTGGATTGCTTTTAGCAGGTCTTAACGAGTTTTGTGCAAACCTAAGTTGCCAAATTAGCTACTTTAGAAATAGTAGCACAGGATATAGGTATGTTTTTTTGGCAGGGAATGACTATTTTCTATGCAAGGGACATAAATAGTATCCTCCCATCCAATTCCAATTCCAAAAAAAAGAATAATAAATAATTTGCATATACACATGGAGTTTACTTGCCCACATACCCGTCTTACACGCAGGAAGTGAGGACAATATGGAAAGAAATTAACCAAATAGTTTGAAATGTAAGAATGCAGTGATTGCATATGAAAATGTGAAAATCCATGTTTTCCTTTGAGAGAGGATAATGGAGAAATGGGAAGAGAAAACAAAGCAAAAGGTTAGTTTGTGCAGGATAAGTTTGTCTAAAAGATCATAGAGCTAGATTATTATTCATGATAATCGTATTACTGTTTAGGGAAGACTGGTAACACGCTTAACAATTCTAACTAAATGCCATATCCATATTAGTAAGTATGTTTAAGAGTTTTAGTATTTGGCTACGAGGGGAGCAGGGGAGATCCTATTTTGAAGAAAGTATTAAAGTTCCAATAACTATATGATGGTCCTCTTAGAGTTAAACAGAATATAATTTAGGGAAGGCTCAATGTAATGTACAGGTCACTTAAAGAGCCTTATACGCCATGGCCATGTCCTTCGGCTTACTGCAGCACAGACGTAGGTGGGGTAGAGTGTATGTGTTGTGACCAGAGCCTTGATGGCCACTTCCTAATGGTCCCTGTTAAAGTGGAGATAGAAGCTGTTCAGGTAGTCAGGGATGGAGGCGTTACTTCTTTGGGGGATGGAGTTGGTTGGTGAAACCGGAGCTGTAGTGGAGTCTCTGCTCTCTCTGGCCACGCTGTCTTCATAGTGGGTTTCACATGTCTGATGAGAGGTGTGTATTTGTGGAGAATGAACAATGAGAGGTGGACAGTCCTAGATGGGGGAAGGGACGAAGCTTTGTAAGCATCCGCCATGTTGGTGTGGACGTGATCTAGAAGTCTTATCTCCTCTTGTGGGGCAGGAGACATGTTGGTATAATTTAGGGAGTACAATCTTCAAGTTTGAGTGGTTGAAGTCACCTGCAACAATAAGCAATATACACCTAACCATGAGATATTCCAGGATAGCGGAGCAGTGACTCTCGACGATAGCAGTGTACGTGCACCAGGCGCTGTTCAGGTAGATACACATCTGCCACCTCTGGTCTTACTAGAGTTGTCAGCTGAGGATCCATTCAAAACTGGTGACACGCCAGAACTCATCCTTTTGTATGAACACCAACTGCATTGGGGAGTTGTAGGACAGTAGAGCAGACTGTAACAATTTTGTTCTATATTTACTTCAATAATATCTCCAATGTAACCTGCTCTAAATCATGTTCACCATATAATAAATATGTTTTCCTTGCTTCAATAAGTTCTTTTCTTCTTTTCTTCTTCTCTCCTTTCAGGTAACCCGGGGTCAGGCTGTGGTTGTGGGCCTAGAATGCCTTCATGTAGATCCGACTCTGAACCTGACTGTACCGACTAGAAACAAAATCCAGCCTCCAAAAAATTCCTATTTTCTTATTTGCCATCCTTACATGCAACCCCAGTAAAACCACCACGTATTGTTTTTAAGTGTTAACAAGTGTAATTCCAATCAACTTGAGTTTGCTTGACTTCACCTCCTCCACATCACCTCAATCTCCTATCTGCTCATGCTTCATGTGGGTGTTTGTGGCTACGTATGTATTTATTAGGGCTGTCAAAATGAATGCGTTAATCTACGTGATTAATGTAGCCAAGATTATTGCGATAAAATATTTTAACGGTACTTCCTGGGAGTGAACAAAGTTGAACCTGGAAACAAAGCTTTTTGCATTGAAAGTAAAAGAAACAGCAACGCGACATACAGAGGAGAACTGTCAAAAACAAAAAGGTTTCGGCTAAATGTTGGGAGATTGTTGGCCCTTTGAACACATCCATTAGATGATGGCCTCATCATGAACACAAATATGGATCCCTTGGAAGCATTAGAGTCCTAACCACAATAAGCAACAAAACACTTAAAATACTGCAAACACAACTTTTACTGCGGAAATATTAGTCAAATAAAAATGGGTCCAAAAACTCTTTGTACAATGTACAACATTTTCAGTCCATCGAAAATAAATTCTATAAAGGAAAACAAGACAACAAATAGCATCAGCAGATCACCATGATTCTATCAAGGTGATCTGCTGATCTGCTGGTATGTGTTTTATATCTCTCTGACCAAGTCCAAACCATCGCATCAAAATATTTTTCCAAGCAGACATAGTAATCGAAGCACAGACAATTTAATTATGCTCATAGCTAATAAATATCAGCGCCCTGGCTACATAAATCAGAAATCTCGACTGACATGTGACGCTGTACCGGTTTTTCAACGTAAAAGCCTGTAGATGCACTGGATTGCTTGTGCGCCTCTTTAGGAGTATTCAGGCTGATTAAACAAAGCGATAGAGTGGTGGAGCGAAGCAAATCGGCCAATCTGAACTCAAATCTGAGCTAGCTGTTGATCTGACGTGAGGCCTTCACAAAAGCGTCCTCGCTCTATCAACATGAAACTTAACACACTAAACTGGACTTGTTTTTTGTCTAACGTTGATATATTGATTTTAACAGTGACAGAGTTTGATTGCCACACATTATAGCACTCACAGGGATTCACAGCACATACACTCCCCTTTATCGCCACAAAAGAAATTGTACAAATAAAATACATCAAAGTATTTCCAGAGTTATTACTTTTTATCATGGATTTGACATTTTCAGAGCAGAAGTCATAAAAGGAGCTAGGGCAAGACAAGGAATCCAGCTAATCAGCTCCATGCCTTTATATTCCCCAGCCTTCCACACAATCCCTGCCAGATCGTCGGTTCACCTCCCCGGATTGAATGCAACGGCTCCTACGCTACACGTTCTTGCCACTGACTATCTCCTGTTTTTGCCTCAGCCTCCGGTTCTCTGCCACGCCGGACTCCTCGTGACCTGTATTCTGGATGCAGCCAGCCCCCAGTCTGATCCCCTCTCCATAAATAAAAACTGTTCAAACTTGTCCTACCGTGTTCTGCTCTTGGGTCCTACACCACAACGAACCGTGGCAGAACGATCTGGCCAATTGGACCCAGCAAAACCGGATCAGGAATCCACCTTTCAAAAGGCCATTTCAAGCCAAGGCGCTCTACTCGGACAACATTAGCAATATCTCCAGACTCTTTTTTAAAACAGCCAGGCTATGGTAACCCAAATTAGTCTGCTAACAGTTGCCACCCTTTCTTATGCTGACTTTATCTGCAAAATGAAAGGGGTTTTTGATCATCCAGATCATGTTTGAAATGCCGTATCTTATATGATAAATCTCCGCCAGGGAACCAGAAGTGACTACTCGGTAGAGTTTCGAACGCTGGCAGCAGAGTCGAAATGGAATGATGAGGCTATTTGTGGGGTGTTTTCAAATGGACTCAGTGAACAAATGAAGGAAGAAATGTCTTTTCTTGATGAACCTGTTAACTTTGACTCCCTGGTTTCCCTAGCCATCCGGCGTGATAACCGGCTGCGGGAGAAACGCAGAGGGAAGGCTGACTTTTCTCGACACTTGGCAAGCTCCTGCCTGTCACCACCTCTCGCCACATGGGGAATGCATCTAGTCTCTATGCTTCAATCAAGCACCCATGTTTTTCCCGCCGATGAACCTATGCAGTTAGGCCAAGCCCATTTTTTTCCTGCAGAATGTCGTCGCCGCAGGATAAGGAAGGGTGAGTGCCTTTACTGCGGCCAGTCTGGTCATTGGCTAGCCCGTTGTCCAGTTCGCCCAAAAGACAGGGCTCGTGAGTAGCAGTCTCGGTCTCTCGGGACCAAACCCCTCTTTCCAGGATTCAGATCCGAGCCACTCTCTGTCACAACTTAGTCTCATTGCCGCTCTTAGCTGTTATCGACTCGGGCGCGGAAGACAGTTTTCTAGACCGAGACGTGGCCCTCCAGTCTGGCATCCCTTTTGAACGTTTAGAAACCCCCCTCACTGCAACCGCCTTAGATGGCGGGGTTATTGCTTTAGTCACGCATCGCTCAGCCCCGGTGTCCCTTGTTCTGTCTGGCAACCACAGTGAGATTATTCAGTTAAATATAATATCTTCCCCAAACTCCCCTCTGGTGTTGGGTTACCCTTGGTTAAAGACACACAACCCATACATTGACTGGTCAGCAGGAAGTAACTGTGGGTGGAGCTCATTTTGCAACGCGGCATGCTTGCAGTCAGCCCCGTCCCCAACAGATGTAGCCATATCACTATCCAGTCCCAAACCTCCAGTTCTGTCCACCATGTCGGCAGAGTATCACGATTTGGGTTTGGTGTTCAGTAAGAACCTAGCGCTCTTCTTGCCCCCTCACCGTCCGTATGACAGCGCCATTGATCTCCTCTCCTCTCTGCCAACTAGCCGGCTCTATAACTTGTCCCGTCCAGAGAGGGGAACCATGGAGAAGTATATCAAGGAGTCACTGAGTGCTGGTATAATTAGACCATCCTTATCCTCTGTTGGTGCAGGATTCTTTTTTGTTTCCAAGAAGGACCACTCCCTCCAACCATGTATTGACTTTCGTAAGTTACACAAGATAACTGTAAAGAACAAGTACCCCTTACCGCTAATCAACTTTGCTTTTAAACCACTCCGGGGTGCAACAGTCTTCACAAAGCTGGATCTCCGGAATGCCTACCACCTGGTCAGAATCAGAGACGGTGATGGGTGGAAAACCAATTCCAACACTCCACTGGGACACTTTGAGTATCTAGTAATGCGGTTTGGACTCACAAATGCTCCCGCAGTTTTTCAAGCCTTGGTTAATGATGTGCTCAGAGATTTTCTAAATTGTTTTGTGTTTGTTTACTTACACAACATTCTCATTTTTTGTGTGTCCCATGTCTGTCAGGTGCTCCAGAGGCTCCTGGAGAACAAGCTCTATGTGAAAGCCGAGAAATTCAATACCCCAGTTCAGTCCGCTTTCTGGGGTACATTATTGAGAGTGGGCAGGTACGGGCTAACCCTGAGAAGATCAAGGCTGTGACAGACTGGCCCAAACCCCTCAACCGGAAGGATCTGCAGCAGTTTCTGGGGTTTGCTAATTACTACCCTTGGTTCTTCAGAGACTATAGCAAGATAGCGGCTCCATTAACCAAACTCACTTCCACCTCCACCCCTTTCACTTGGACCCCCGAGGCAGAGGCTGCTATCTCTAAGTGTAACAGGTACGAGAAATAAATCTGTTTTTCTCGTTACCTGTAATATTAATTTTGCTCTGCAGCCTATGAACAGAGGGAAAGCAGGAAGTGATGTTGAGGGGCACGCGCGCAAAAAGGAGGAGAGAGGAGAGAGGACGAAAAGAGCGCGGGTCTTTTTGGCAGCGGTAACAAAGCAGAATCACGGACGTTGGTGCTCAATATTGATGGGAATTGGAGACATCGAGTGATTGCTGGCGTTCCTCGGAAGTGTGCATCCGGAAAAGGGTACGTCGGCGGGGCGCATTGCACAGGCCGGAGAGGCGGGTCGGAGTCACGGGGAAAAGGTCCACTGCCTTTTCCGCCATTGCCTCCGCGGGAATCCGGAGTGCGTCCGTGATCCAAGTACGGCTCCTGAGCTACAGGTACGGAGTGAACGCTGCAGGAGAACCAAGAGGTGAACAAATCTAACTCTGCATTATCGAGCGACACAGCGGGATAGCTTTCCTCGGACTGAACACTTTTCTTTTTTTATTTTAAAATAACTACGGGGTGTGTGAGCACGGGTCAGAGACGTTTATTGTGTTTGGTTTAGATCACTGCTGTTCATTTGTTGCAACGTCACTCTGTGATGGAGTTATTCATGACATGATTTCCTGTTTATTTAGGATCTGAGTTATTCATGACATGACTTTCTGTTTATTTAATCCGGGAATAAGATTTAAGTTCTTCAAGTTAGCAGGGTATGATGTTTAGGTCACCGGCTTGAAAATCCTAGGGCCCTGACTGCCATATCCGTTCTACTTAAACAGGGGGCCCGAGACTAGTAGGTCTGGGGTTTAGGGAAGAGTCACTTACCCCTACCAAGTGGACGGAAGTCCCGTTCGCTACATAAGCTAGGAAGGAGCTTCACCTCAGCCCCCATCCTGATCCAGCCGGACCCTTTGTGCCAGTTCATCGTGGAGGTGGATGCTACGGACAGTGGAGTCGGCGCAGTTCTCTCACAGCGCTCCAACTCTGACGAGAAACTCTATCCCTGTGCATTCTTCTCCTGTCGTCTCTCCCCCGCCGAACGGAATTACGGCGTCGGAAACGGGGAGTTGCTGGCAGTCAAGCTTGCATTGGAGGAGTGGAGGCACTGGCTTCAGGGTGCAGAGCGGCTTTTATTGTATGGACTGACCATAAGAACTTGGCCTATATCCAGTCAGCCAAACGGCTCAACCCTCGTCAGGCCTGGTGGGCATTATTTTTTGGGCGGTTTCATTTCACATTGACATACCGGCCTGGCTCCAAAAACGTTAAAACAGATGCCCTCAGTTTGTCTCAGAGGAGTCTCCGTCAAGCCAGGACACCATCCTTCCCCCAACATGCGTTGTTGCTGCGGTGGGATGGGAAATTGAGTCCAAGATTAGGGAGGCCCAACAGACACAAGCAGACCCAGGTACCGGGCCCCCAAATTGTTTATTTGTTCCTGACTGACGCGTGCCTATGTGGCAGCCTGCCCAGTATGTGCTCAAGGAAAGTCCTCTCATCGCCCACCAGCTGGTTTGCTGCAACCAATCCAAGCCTCTCTTCTGGTTATCACCCACAGACAAATGGCCAGTCGGAGAGGGACAATCAAGACCTGGAGGCTACTCTACGGTGTGTGACCGCCACCAATCCCACCACCTGGAGCGCGGAGCTCGCATGGGTTGAATACGCTCACAATTCCCTGACCAGCAGTGCCACAGGTATGTCTCCGTTCGAGTCGTTGGTGCGCTATCAGCCGCCTCTTTCCCTCTTTAGACGGCGACATAGCTGTCCCATCAGTCCAGAAGCACCTCCGCCGCTGCCGTAAGGTCTGGAGAGAGACCTGATCCGCTCAGCTGAGAACAACCAGCGCATGGCAAACCGCCACCGGACACCAGCTCCGATGTACAAACCAGATCAGAGAGTATGGCTTTCCTCAAAACATATCCCGATAAAGACTGAATCGAAGAAACTGGCACAACGTTACATTGGTCCTTTCATTGTGGAAAAGATGATCAACCCAACAGCCCTGCGACTGAAACTGCCCCGCACTATGAGGGTCCATACCACTTTCCACGTATCCTTGGTGAAACCGGTATCTACCAGCTCCCTGTGCCCTCCACAAGCTCCCCAACCTTCCACCTGGATGATTGACAGGCACCCTGCATATTCAGTTGCCGAGGGTACCAGTACTTGGTTGACTGGGAGGGATAAGGCCCAGAGGAGAGGTGTTGGGTGTCTCGGTCCCCTCATCTTGGATCCTGCTTTAGTCAGAGAGTTTCACCGGACTCATCCAGACAAGAACGCGGGGTTTCTAGCTTCTAGATTCTAGCTATAGAAAAGTGCACTAAATGATTTGCTAGCTGCGATAATGCAGCTTTTTACATTCTCGGTTACGTTTGAGTAGTCGAAGGCGCCAATTTGTCAGCTGTAGCTAGCCATTCAGATGGCTAACTTTGACCTGACAATAGTTAGCATAAGCCGAGGCAAGCTAATCGTGTAACTGATAATCAACTGAAGCAAGGGCGTAACTTTGGGTACTATTGGGGGTGTTAAAAAGTTTATACAAAAAAATGCTGTAGCCTGCAATTGTATTTAAATACATGAGAGATATGCTACCCAAAGTCTTGTATTTGCCTGACCTAATATTGCAGCACTTGTTGAATTGCGACTTGTTGAATGTCAGAAGCACCTAAATACTTAATAGCTGGTACATGTAAATTAAAGTCAGCTGCACCAGTAAACCAATTTAAAATGTTAGTCTGGAGCCATTGGAAAATTCTGAGCAACCAGCACTTCATAATTAATAATACTGCTATGTAGACTACATGATGGGTATCTTTTCTAATATGCATGTTTATTATAGTGTAAACTGAAATATTATACTGTGTTTAACAGAGAAGGCATGTGACACATCTGGAGGAATACTGTCAACTGTGGCAGTAGCAATCCAATATTTAGAAAATGTACTATTGTACTCTTGATACTCAAGTACTTTTAAAAACAAGTACTTCAGTACTTTTACTTAAGTAGACATCTAACTGTTGTACTTTTACCTGTACTTGAGTAAAATTTAGCAAAAGGGTATCTGTACTTTTACTCAAGTAATGAATCAGTGTACTCTGTCCGCCTCTGCCTGTGTCCAATCAACCTCACTCCACAAACTGTGTATTACTCCCTACTTAAACACCAATCTCCCTTCAGTCTTTGTCTGGCCTCGTTAGAGATGACACCCGCGTTCCTTCCACCAGCCCGACTCCCAAGGAATACTCCTCCTGGACGCCCGTCGCCCGTCCCCGCGTCCCCTTGGTCGGACCCTCGGATTCCCCTCCATCGGGATCTAGTTAAGTCGATATCCTGTGTGTTGAAACTACTTGTTTAAACTCTACCTCCCTGTTCTGAGTCTGTTGTTTGTGACCCGTCTGAAAAAGGACCAAGTTCAGGTCAGTACAATGCTGTTGTCATCTGGCAGTCATTGCGGTAACTATGAAAATCAATGCAGCGTTATTCTTTATCAATTAAATCAATTTCCATGTGATAAATTTAACCATGAACACAGAAGTAAAGACCCGTAGCAGAACAATTTCAAAGGGAGGTGAACATACCACAAAACTTTTTCATAAACCTTTACACATTCTTTGTGATCAATGCAAACCAAGTTGTCTCCATCTAATATTTTAGGTGTGGCTGAGGCAAAGGTTAGGATTTGCAGCTGTTTACCAAGAAAGGAGGGCGAGTCAACATGCTTTCAGACAAATGCTGGAACAAAGGAACTCTGTTGCCCCATCTTAACCTTGGTTCATATCTCAATTGCTTCAAAGTTTTCATATCTGCTATCTCCCATCTGTTCTAGTGTTTAGGATTCTCTGCCATTGGGATGACCTTTGTGTGTGTGTGTGTGTGTGTGTGTGTGTGTGTGTGTGTGTGTGTGTGTGTATAAAAACTCAGTGTTTTGACTACTCAGAGACGCCATCTCCACAGAGAAAATTGACTTTTACAACTTTGTTCATTCATCAAGACTGTTTTATTAGTTAAACATAGAAACAAATCATTCTCTTCTCCCAAACTATTTTTATTGCAATATTCCACAACAGAAGTGATAGAGGGGCTGTTGGTTCCCTAATTTAACCACCTGGCGCTATTTGCCTTCCCAGATTTTAAGAGATGCTTAAGCAATTGAGTTTAAAAAGAAGGCTGACTCCTAGAATGAGCTGCTGCTTGTAGAGAGCAAGAAGCTTCTGGGGCCCCGTCACAGAAAAAAACCTACTTTCAGACAAAATTCCTGTCTAACTTAGTGTTGTCCGTCCATCCATCCATCCATCCATCTGGAGTCAATCCAAGTCAATCCTTTTGGCGAGAGACGTGCTACACCCTGGATCTGTCGCCAGACATACAACCATTCACACACCTGAGGTGCAATTTAGAGTTCCCAATCAACCTAATCGCCAGCGCAGGTCTTTGGACTGTGGGAAGAAGCCAGAATACCCGGAGAGAACCCACACAGACACAGGGAGAACATCAACGTACTGTGCAGAGTCAACCTCATTGCTGTGAGGCAACCGTGCTAACCACCACACCACCCCTTAACTTGGTGGCAAATGTAAAACAAATATTTTTTTAAATCCAACTTAAGGAATTTGATGTTTTGAAATGTAAAATTTGATGAAACAGCAACATCCTCTCCACAAATAACTGATAAACCATAACTGACAAATGCCTAATTGACTTTGTCAAAATTTGCAATCCACTAACAGGTGGTTTAATCTGTCAATCAGGGCAGAGAGGCGGGATATTCTTTGAATTACTATACCAATAAAGAATGCATAAAATCAAATTGATCTTTGAATTAGCTGACAGAGTGAGGTAATGGTGGTTAGTGTGTTCAGCATGGCAGAGCTAATTAGAGCACCAGCTGCTGCTGCTGCTATGTGTGTGTGCGTGTGCGTGTGTGTGTGTGTGTTTGCGTGCGTGCGTCCGTGGTTGTGTGAATGTGCATGTGAATGTGTGTGGACATGTCACAGGCTTTAAATCATAATACACACGCACAAACACACACAGGCACAAACCATCTGTGCGTAGGGCTTCGTGATTTACAGCTTACTCTGTGTGAGCGTGTATTTTAGTTCACTCTAATTATTTCCACGATTTTACTATACAGCATATGGTGTTAGTGTGGCTGTATGATATTAAATAGCTTTTCTGTAACTATATCACCAAATGTGTTTTATTGTCTTCTGCATGGAGACTAAACAACCTCACATTTGGTTTAGTGCATCTAATATTGGTCATTATCTGTGGCTCACGCATACAGTAGATGTAATATACAATTACGAATGCCATGAAAATGAAAGTTTGTAACGAAATTATGGAAAAAGGTCCTGAGAGTGGGAAAAAATATCAGCTCAGTTCACTGTATTTATTTCTTTCATTTGGATTTTGTCTTATAGACTCCATTTATGTGCCACAAGTGCATGCACACACCGTTAATAACAGTCATCAAACATTAAATATTGCCTGTTTACCTGTCCTCTCACTTGTTTTATTGTATTATACACACACAATCAATATTTGTGGAGTTATAGTTAAAGAAGAGTTTGTCCCTGCCAATATTTACACATCTTGATCCTTCATTGTGTGGAGGTGTGCGGCTCTGCATGTGCATGAGTAATCAACGAATTATGGATAAATTATTCAACAAAAAGTTATCCAAAAATGAAGCTTTTTCTCATTATGTTCCACCTGCCTTGAGAAAATTACTATTATTCATTTTTATGTGATATAGGGCAGCGGTTTTCCCTTCAGTAGAATATTGTGACAATACTATAATTGAAAAAACAGCCAAGATACTGAGAAAGTGTGTGGTCTCTCTTTCTCTCTCCGTCAGCTCTGAGCCTGCAGTTTGTCCATAATTACTTACTGCTTGAAATAGACCACACAAACACTTTGTATCAAGCTGCAGCATATCTATCAGTGTGTCCCGAGACTAAACAATACAAAGGAAAGTGTGTGACGGAGTAAGGAAATGTGTGTGTGGATATCGAACAGTAGCCTCTGTCTGACCTCAGCAGCACCACAGCGACCAACAGGGTCAGCTGGACGAAAGTCAAACATGGGTCAGCAGACTGAGGCCTCACCTCCTCCCTCTTCTCCCTTCCTTTCTCTCACTCTGTTTCCTTTTTCTTTCAGTCTCTCTTCTAATATCCTTTCCCTCACAAACACAGTCACCCTGTTAAGAGGTCAAAGTTCACCCAGACATCCCTGTTCTCACTTTCTCCCTCAACATGACAAGCTTATCTTGTGGAACAAGTGTATTTAATGTGATGAATCACAAATTGACCTCTTAACATAAGACATCATATATTTATTTGTCTGTGGTAAAGCGTTTCATTTGACTTAAATTTAAAAGTATTTTTTCTGCTCCACCAAAAAATCCATGGTCATGGATGAAATCAGGAGATAATTTGATTATTTATTTATTTTATGGTATTGTATTTGCAACATTTTAAATCGTAAGCCTTTTTGCAACATGACTGACAGATCATTTGTGGGTCTGTTCATGTACTAAACATCTAAGATCTTCCAGGACTTATTTTGAACTTGCCTAAACTGTTACGCAACATTTACCCCACTTGTCATGCCAACACACTCTTGATATTAAAAATCAGTTGCCATGTTGACATGCTGTTGATATTCAAAGCACATATTTTGCATTGCAGAGTCCATCAGTTCCCCCGTAATAACAATCCTATTCAAAGCAAGTGACAAATGTTTCAACACTCTCTTGGCAGCAGGCCGTCAACTAAATGTAAAATGTATATGCAAAGTGCTGCTGGGTGGATGAATGGCAGCGTTAAGAACACAATAACAGTGTGCCATGTTAGTTTAGGTGTTATTTAGTCAGCAACTTTAGTTTTCATAAACATATCATCTTGCGTCGGGATCGTTGGTTTGCCAGCCCCAGCAAAGTCCGCCACACTGAGAGAACAATGATTCACCATCACACCTTCTTGTTTTGTGATGACAGAAGCATTGATTTAAAATCTGGTAGTTGTTAATGTTAATGGCATTCTCTTGCAGGGCAGGCGGATTATTGCAAGATCACATGTTGTCCGGAGAATCCCTGCTGGTGATGAGTTTGTGTCCAGACCAACTTTTCACTTATCCAGTAAATGAAAGTATTACATATACTATATGGATCAGGACATTCTTTTACAAATTACATTACACATTCCATACAACATTAGAAATCCCACCCTCCTAACCCCTTTTCCCCTTTCTTTCTACCTTTTTTCATAAGAAAAGTTAAACTTTCGACCATTGTTCGTCCTCCGCATCAACCATGGAAGACAATAACGACCCGTACCTGTAATGGAAGTCCAACTCACGTTGGACAATCAAACGCAGTTTTTGTACAAGATAGCATCCGTAGGCGCAGACGCTTGTGTGAATTTCAAGGACTTCTGCAGGAACTACCTCTGGATGACTGCCACTCCTAGCAGTACAGGATGCTAGCCGTTAGCCTGTTTGATAGGTTGTTGGCTCGGATCAGGGACCGGAGTTCATTGCCTTCACACAGTACTTCTCTGCTGAGGGAACTGTCCCATGGCAAAACACTGGGTGCTCAGTCACATCCAAACGTCTCTTTTATTACACCCACAAGTTATTATTGGGCAAACTTCCTGCAATATTACTTAATATTGAGTAGCAGTTTTAAACAATACAATTATACTACACTAAAATGTAGGACAGTAGAAGAGTTGGTAATGTTGGTTTAAGATGACAGTAATAGTTATGTGATTAATATTTAGTGAAGCTAATTAGCGTAGTTTCAGGAGCAAGACCACGCCTCCAACCCGCCTCTTCCGGTATTTCTACAACTACAGCTCAGCCCGCTTCTCGTCCGTGGGTACGCATTCTGAAACACGACCCAAGTCAAGTAACACACGATCGAACGCAATTCACGTTACTTACGACCACGCCCGCCGATAGGGGGGGACAAAAGGGTCTGTTGTCCCGGGCCCAGGATAGGGGGGGGGCCCAGAACTGGGCCCTCATTAAATTATGGAATAATTAAAAAAACATTTTTAAAATAGGCATATCTGTGGAAAGAAATATGTAGTATTTGATTTGTATAAAGCATTTTATTTGTTTTCTTCCTAATTGTCTTTAAAATAGTGGTCAAGAACCCCCCCGCCCCCAACACAAAAATGATTTGGCCACTGATCAAAACTTGATGTTGTCAGTAGATTTGAAGTTCGGTACGCTCAAAATGTCCGGTCAGCACAAGTCCGGTGCTCAGAAAAGGAATGAAAAGAGAAGAAGAGGAGAAGAAAATAGAGGCCTTAGAGATTTTCTGAACAAATACTTAAAAAAAGTTGGTGACGGTGAAGCTGGAACTAGTGAAGTCAATGTAGAGCAAGGTAAGAAACAGCCAACGTTTACGAGCCTTGTAACTAGGGCCGGCAGTAACGGTCGGCAGGCCGGCTCACTCGCGTGTGTCAATATCATCGCGCATATTGTCCGCGGGTCTCACCAACTGCGCCAGCGGGCTGTGATTGGAAAACGGGACTGGAGCTGTCCCGAACGGGACAAATCAAAATTGCACGTAATTCGGGATGTCCCGGGTAATATGGGACGGTTGGCAACCGTACTTGTAACGTAACCTAGTAACGTAACTGCCCAGCTCTAATGTCAACGAGCTTGTAGAAAGCCTGACACAGCACTTTATCTTTGACAGAAACAGTTGAGTTTGGTAGGAGAGGAGAGGAAGAGCAGAGGAGAGGAACAGCAGAGGAGAGGAAGAGCAAGGGAAAAGGAGAGATCTGGACACGGGGGGGGGCCATCTAAGATTATCTTGTCCCGGGCCCAGGCAAGACTGTCAGCTGGCCTGCTTACGACCACTTTACCAACGTCACGTCATCTAACCTGCGGCAACGAGATGCCATCGCACTTTCCCGTTCAAACGACAACAACGTTCTCTCCAGGAAGGACCAGCACGAACCACTGAAGTCTCCAAGATTCCAATAGATCTGAAAAATGCAACGTCGCCTCCGTGATCCAGATGCCGCTTTCCTCAACAGAGAAGCAACCGAGTAGCGCAAACCAACTTTCCCCCGCACTCACAGCACGTAACGTTAACCGGAAGCTCCAGCACCGCAACGGACGACCCCCCGCAATCCAGCCTTCACCTATATCCAACCGGACCGCGGTAAACCCGCAAGAAGAACTCAAGGAAACGGAATCGTATCAACAGATACAAAAGCTAAACTCTTGACTTTCTTAACGTTTTGTACAACCGCCAGTCAAACCCTGGCGCGCCTCCCGATGACGTCGTCACGCCACAAAACTACGTTGATACGTCACCAACCCAGTTAAAGACACAGTGCATAAAATCACTCAGTAGAAGAAGCTTATAACAGCGTATCTCCCACTGTCTCGTAGATGCAGCCTCGCAATATTTTGCATGGCTCGCTGATTAAATACTCCCAGACCTTTTTCTTTTCGTTTTGTCTTAGTCTTGCTTCCTGCCTTGCTTCTAGTCTTTAGTCTTGCTTCCTGCCTGCCCACGCCCTGTCCGCCACGATGTACAAAAAACACTTTTTCCTTGCATCGATTGCAGCTAAACGCCGGGGCAATACTCCCCCAGCTCTTCCTATGGTGCTTTGCATCACCAAATGGAAATCACCTGGCACCGGGACGCAAATGGAATTCACCTGGCACCGGGACGCCATACCAGCCGCCCCATTCGCGCTAGCTAGAGCTAACAGCTTGGGATGCTAGCTCACAACTGCCAACCTCAGGAACAGCACCAGAAACCGCACCCACCCGTCCCCTTCCCCACCCGCTCACAACATCAACACGCTCGTATCTCGCCCTTCTCCAGTCCCCACCGACCTACGTAAACTGATCATCGACGGTAATTATATCATCCTTGCATTCCTCCTATTGCCTTCCCTTAACCAACCACCGGCCCACACTTCACCGGCAAACCAGCGTAACCACTCGAGAGAAAACGACCACCGACTTCGCTTACGCGTTCTCTCTATTCAGAGACGTGATCACTTCCCAATACCCCAGCGGCCAACAGGAGCTTGACAATTACTACAACTACTTAACAATTATTCTCAACCTAGCTTTCCGTTCCGGAGGCGGTTTCCATCATCGGTTTCCATCATCGTCCATCAACAAGTTCAACAAAGCACATAATGGAGCGCCATTGACAACGAAATCTACTGCCGCATTTTTCCGCCCAGGCATTCATCACCTGCTCCTTGTGGCAGGCCCCGTTCCACCCACAGCCAAGAGTTGGAGCTAGAGTCTCATCTACAGTATCTACACAACGTAATCTAACATGCAACTCAAAAATGTTACTCAACAAGAAACACAACTGGCTAAAGCAACAAGGTAACTCAACGACCCATCATAACGCAGCAACATACCGTACAGCGGCAACGCAAGCCACAGTCGGGGCTCACGGCACCGATCTGCTGCTACATCAACCGCTTGGCGCAACCTCTGGTACCAAGATGCCAGACCTCCACGCCGTTGCCGGAGCTACGCGCACCGGGGTACCAGCCCACAGCTAAACCGTAATCTCCAGCAATTATTCGTAACATCGTAACACAACAGATAACCAACAACGCAACTCAAGATCGTTACTCAACAAGTATGCAACGCCGTCCATGTCTCCGGCATGCAAACTCGATTCCGTTATCCACATAACGTAAAAACAACGTGACAAAAGATGAAACCCAACGCCGTCAAGGATGCAACGCCGTCAAGGATGCAACGCCATTAATGATCCCACGCCGTCAAGGATGCCACGCCGTCAAGGATGCAACGCCGTCAAGGATGCAACGCCATTAAGGATGCCACGCCGTCAAAGATGCCACGCCGTCAAGGATGCAACGCCGTCAAGGACGCAACGCAACAAGACAAGAATGTAACGCAAGCTGTAGCCAAGAATCATAGCACTTAGATGTCACCCTTCCACCCTCTCCCAGCCTCCCCAACCGCTCGGCGTAATCTCCGGCCCCGAGATGACAGAGCCTTACGCCTCTCAATGGCACCAATCCACCAATGGCGAATCAGTCTACCAGCCCCTCGCCAAGGAAGTGAAAGAAAACTTCATGATTGAACCTTCCACACAAACGCTTTTTCCTCATCACCACATGAACCCCATCGGCATTGCAACTAGGAGATACCTGGTAAAGAAACTCATCAACATTGATCTCCACGCACCCCACTGCAGCATCATACCAAGCATAAACAGCCTGATTACTAGTGAAGATTTCTTCGAACTCGGAGTTCCTCTCAGCAGGAAAAAACCACAGGACTATCTACACCCACTGAATTCCTCGGAATCACACGACACATGGCCAAAAAAACCCAGCCTTCTAATCTCAAGCTACCCACCTGGCACGCGCCGCGGCAAACTTCCGATTCTTCATATTCTGGGCCACCCAAACCTCGCCTTCGCCCTACTTGTCCCTCACAGAAGATCATTCAACTTTCACCTTTAGCATTAGCTGCATTTGTCCTATCCCTACTAGATTTCATCCCCCTGGAGGTCCAAGCCACGCCGAACCCAGTCTCTGGAAGAATCTGCCTCTCCAATCATAACTGGGTCATGACACACGCACACAACGTACAGCCAGATACGAATGCCGCTCCTGTTTTGGGGGTTTCTACAAAGGAAGATGTGTCGCAGATGTCTCTGGTTCTCGCGAGACTGCCTAACAACGTCTTCAACACTCCTCGAAGTCCACCCCATATTCCACACTGACGTTCAACCCGTAAATCCTGCCCTTCTACCGCTGACGCTCCTGTTTTGGGGGGTTTCTACAAAGGAAGATGTGTCGCAGATGTCTCTGGTTCTCGCGAGACTGCCTAACAACGTCTTCAACACTCCTCGAAGTCCATCCCATATTCCACACTGACGTTCAACCCGTAAATCCTGCCCTTCTACCGCTGACAGCCAGCTTGCAAAACTCTATACTCAACGGCCTATCAGCGTCCACTGTTGTGGAATATTTCAATAAGAGCTCGGTAGAAGAGAATGACTTGTTTCGATGTTTGTCTAATAAGAAAAAACAGGGTCTTGATGAATGATGTTGATGTTGATGAATGATGAATGAAGTTGTAAAAGTCCATTTATTTGCTTGCAAGGAGGAGGTCAAATACACAGGCACGTATCAGGTGCTCTGTGAAAATGGCATCTTCGAGCGGTCAGAACACTGAGCTTTTATACATACACATGTGAAGGACATTCTCAGTGGCACAAATGAATTATGGCAACCCAAGTTGAGATAAGAAACATAGTTAAAAATGGGGTAACACAGCTCCTTTGTTCAAGCCTTTGCGTAGGGAGTTGACTCGTCCTCCCCTACACAGCTGCAGAAGATAAACTTTGTAATACCCTGCTTTCACACGTTAGTTCAATAGAGACAATAATCACTCTGTTAGTATAAGACTATGCTATAACATGTTTTACCATTACACCACCTTCTCGTCGCACTGGACAGTTTGAAAGAGCTTCCGCAACAGACACCAGTAACCTTCCCGTCATCCAACCTGATGTCCATGACATGCTTCGGCACCGTTACGGTACCGCCCGACTCTCCACCTCTCCATCGCCACCGTAGAACATCATCTCCCGAATATTGAACTCCGCTTCCCAGCATACCGCTCACCCCAGACTGATCACACGCACCTGCAGCTCACTCACACACACACCTGTCTCTCATTTACCCACACACCTATATAAACTCCACTCGGCCAACACTCCCTGCGAAGTATTATGTTGCCCCGGTGAATAATTCTGAGCGTTCTTTCATGCACCTGATCTGTCGTTCTCGACCCCTGGACCGCCTACTGACCTCGGACTCTGCCTGTCTCCTGCCCTGACCCTGGACTGACCATCACGCCTGTCTCCTGCCCTGACCCCAGACCGTCCATCGCGCCCGTCTCCTGGTCGACCCTCGCCTGTGACCACGACCGCCTTGAGATCACCCTCATTGCTCTGCCGGCTCCTGATCGACCCTCACCTGTGACCGTGACCGCCTCGAGATTGCCCTCATTGCTCAGCCTGCTCCTGATTACCCCTGCCTGTCTGACCTGTTAATAAACGATGCATATCGATCCTGACGCGTCCGCCCACTCCATACAGGCACGTTCAGAGATGGCCATTGAAACGCCAACAATCAAAACCTACCTTAGTGGCATGAGCTACTTCTGCAAGCCCTTAACAGAGAAACCACGTGCCGCCTTGACTCATCCCTATCAGCCTTACTCCTCAAAGATACCACAACCCTTTTTCGGATTCCTCAGATGCTCACTTCCAATGCACGTCGCCATGCCTGCATATCCGACTTTTCCATCTCTCGGAAGACACCATGACAAACGAAAACCAACCAATCTCCGTACTCCAAGATACAGTCACACCTGAGTCCATTTGAAACCCTTTCCACGTACTTCCAACTTCGACAATCCCAAAGCCTATCACCAACAGACCCACTCTTCATCTCAGAATCCGGCTAAGCAGCCACCAGATCCGCTACCACAGCCTCCCTTCATGGAACACCTCATCCAATTATGGGCCACTGGTCCTCACAAAGCCTACCACCACTACATCCGCTCAGATCTCAAAGATCTTCATGCCACTCAATCACACCTCACGTAATGGGAGTCTTTTGGGGGTTCGCCGTGCCACGGGAGCACGGCGAATTCTCCGACGAAGCTCCCCACAGCCCATCCGACCAACCAGTCTTAATCGATCGACGACACATTGGCTCATGTTGAACGCCTCCAGTTGGATGCCGTGGTCTTAGCTAGTGAAACTATTAATAATGAGTATAGCAGGAGCAGTTGTCAGCAGGGCCATGGCAAGAGGCAACAACAGGGTTCAGATAGAGATATGATCCATGGAAACATGTGAAAACTGGGGGGCAACTTTAATGGTTATGGCGTTCCACTAATTTAGAAGAAGCTTGTTAGGCTTCAAGGATGTCTTGTGCACATTAAAACTTGGATGACCAGCAACCTTCTGATGTAAGACTCAGACAATACAGAGTTTATTTTATGCCCAAAGTGCCTTTGAAGTCAGCTGTAAGGTGATAGTTCTCTAGATGGAATTGCTTTGGTATCAAAAGGCGCCGTAAAAAATCTTGGAGTTCTCCTCGACATGGATGTGTCCTTTAACTCTCAGATAAAGTAAAGCCTTTTTACATCTACTGAACCAGCTTCCACTTTCAGTGCAGGAGGGGGCGCAGACACGGTCCCCTCATTTAAGATGAAGCTCAACACTTTCCTTTTTGATAACGCTTCTAGTTAAGGCTGGCTCAGGATAGCCTGGACAAGCCCTTAGATAAGCTTTTACAGGCCTCGACTTTCGGGAGCATTTTTCACAATGTTATTAGTCCCATTACTATTACTGTCAACATCAAAGCACATGACTAACTTGTTTTTTTCTCCTAGTCATTTTTTGGGGAGTTTTTTCCTGGGCCGATGTGATTTTGGCACGGGGGAGGTTTTATGTGCACATACTGTTATTATTTGCTATCTTGGGTTTAACAAATGAAATTAATCTCGATGGATGGTGGCGTTAAGAAAAAGAGACGTTTATGTTACCATCCACACCCCATTGCAGATCCTCATATTTCCGCAGTTTGTCATCCAATACCATGTTCACATTAAGCCTGTATTTTGTTTCTAAGAGTGCAGAGCCAACAGCTACACAAAAAGGCAAAGACAACTCCTCTTCATTCAAATGAATGTTTCTTCAGCTGTTCTATAGTTGCTGGCTGTTCATGCTGAAGAGTCAAATCAGCTTGTAGATCTTTGCATCTACCACCTATTGTCCATTTTGCATGGCATAAAGCAAACAGACACTGAGTGTGACTGTGGGATGCGGGGAGTTAACACTCATTCATGTACGGAGACTAGACACACAAGCACTGAAGGAAATATAATATGTATAAATTCATAGATCAAAGCAGAGTTCACATAAACACATGGTTAAAATATGCGTATATTGACTATTGATCGCGACGCTTCAATGCGACACACAATTAATTTCCTATGGATTCTTAACGCTAACATAGCGCAGCTCATTCAGCGCTAAAAACTGTAAAATTTGCTCTTTCATCAAAAGAAAATGTAGAACTTGAGGTGGCAGAGTCAGTAAATGTGTTGCTTAAGCAATCACTTTACAATACTCCAATAACTGTGCTGCAGTGATCTGTTTGTTCCTCTCTTCCCTTTGCTTTCCGTTTCAGCTCCTGCGTGGAGCCGGGGGAATCAACTGTGTGATTGGGCGCACACATTGTCCTCCCCTCACTTAGATCCAAGCTCATTGTGAACCACCCCACCTCTGCATGTGATCTGTCTGATTGTATCCCGATGTGAGCAAAATCCAATCTCAAAGTTTCCGATTTGATAGTTAATTCATCCGGCCGTGATTAGATGAGAAAAGTCACATTGAGGCAAGTGTAACCGGCACATGTGAGCTCAAAGCTGCTTCAACAGTAGAAGCAGCTCTGAGCTCGGGGCCTTTCATCATCCTCCTCATTGCATCATAATTTAGGGCACAACATGCTGCAAAATAATTCTCTCTTACTACATATTGGAGAAATAAGGGGTGAAGTTTCTTAAGGTGGTTAAACCAGCAATCCTCTGATAAACCCTTCAATATTTGAGCTACAGCTACCCATTAATGTCAATGTGTAAAAATGAGTTCAAAGTCATCTCTTCTACTGTGACTTGCACAGTATGCATATTGAAAATTCTCTGGAAGTGGCGCCTGATTACATTTCAGGTTACAACATTTTTTGTATCCCCTTGCACCATAGAAATAATAATAACACTACTAGTACCTCTACTAGTAATAATAATACAAATTCAGCCAGCTTCAAGGAACAAAAAACAATTGCAACTGAGATCATAATCTACCTTTGTTTCCTCTTACCAGATTTCCATCCCATATGTTCAGAATGCTTTTTCCTCTGTTACATCCAACCTCTTACCATTTATTGATTCAATATTTAACTGATCTGCCTATTTAATTTTACCTCATTGTTATGATAATTATTGTCATTGGGAAAATTAATTTCGGTATCCTTGAAATGTTCATATTTTTATTACTATTTATTTAATCGTTTTAAAGAAACGGCTTTGACATACCTATTTATCCCTCTGACACACACACCACCTTTAATTATACACACAACACACCTAATTACACCAACACATACAATTGTCCCACTAACAATGAAAAAGACAAAGATTATATGTTTTCTTCGTTCATCATCGTTATATTGTGGTTATATTGAGAGAAATGGATAGAGTGGTGGAGGCGTTAAGTGTTAGGAAAGTTGCTCAATGCCTCATGAAACAGGCCATTTTTAACTTTCGAGTATGTAATTCCCCAGATCTTCCCCCTATCCTCAGAATGTATTTGCAAGATGAGCAAGCACACTTTTATTTCCTTCAATCAGCAAACAAGAGTACCGTATATACAGCTTCAAACAAGCAAACTCGTTATCATCTTCATTTTTAGATCCCTCACCCACACAGATCAATGCTCTCTCACGTAGAGGGAGAACACACGTGACCTCCAATTTAATTACGTTTTTTCATATTTTTCTGAAATGTGTTTTCCATATTTCGAACAGCTTATCTAACTTTATTCAGGAGCCCTATTAAAAAGGGAAATAACAAAAACCCCAACAGACACACCAAAGATGCATCTGTTAGAATTCTACCCCCCCCCCCCTCAACCCTCCCCACTGACTGGATCCTATCGCCATGGAGACAGAGGGTAAACTTGAATTCTGCAGAGACCCTGACCTTCTCTGTTTCCCATCTTCTTTTCTCTTTCTCATCGAAACAAGGGAGTAGAGGAGAGGTGAAATGTCAAGGGGGGGGTTGTCGTAAGCGGGACAATGTTTTCATGCTATGCGGGACCAAGGAAGAGGAACAGGGGAAGCAGTAAAATGAGAGGAGGAAGAGCAGGAGTAGGA
Organism: Apeltes quadracus; assembly: GCA_021346845.1. Taxonomy (NCBI): domain Eukaryota; kingdom Metazoa; phylum Chordata; class Actinopteri; order Perciformes; family Gasterosteidae; genus Apeltes; species Apeltes quadracus. Next base: position 1,747,861 of record CM037927.1, read on the forward strand.
GAAGATGGAGAAGGAGAAGTGAAGCGAGTATGCGGTCAGGTCAAATAGAGCGTTTTCGGGTGAAACTGAGTTCACATTACCATACAGTGCAGTGTGTGTGTGTGGGTATGACTCGTCTCCACTGGGGCGGGTGACACCAAATCTGTAACCAAGCGACGCAAACAGATGGAGCTCTCACTGTGGCCACACACACACAAACACACACACAGCATGGGACTCTTGGAGAATAATGTACACAAGCATCAGCGTGTGTATACACCCATAAACACTAACATAAAGCACATACGAACATACACACAACTTTGTACTTCTTTTTTTGTGAGGACCTCCCATGACACATTAACCTGGACCTTATAACAATATCCGAGTCCTCAAATGGCTTTCAGCTCAGGTCCTTATACCCCACAAATGTCCTCGCTCTGAAGGTCTTATACTTTTGGTCCTTAAAAACATCAGCTGGATAGGTAAGGACACACATACACACACACACATACACAAACACCTATAATCACTCATACATCAAAGCCAATCGAGAGTGAGGTCTTTGCAAGCATACGCACATTTGTGTGCATACACACACACACACACCTGCACCGATCAGTTAACTGCCTGATAACAGACAAGTGTGTTTATGTGTGCGCGAGTGAACAGAAATGGAACCCTTGAACTGTATTTAACCTTCTCTCTCTCTCTCTCTCTCAACTGGACATAATCTAGTTGCAGGGGCTTTGAGATCTGAGTTGCGTTAGGTGGGCCCCCTGCTCTGTGTTAGTGTGTGAGTGTGTGTGTGTGTGTGTGTGTGTGTGTGCGTGTGTGTGTGTGTGGGTGGGGTGGTGGGCGGTTATGCATTGGCCTCTGCTTTTGCATAACTTTAAAAACACACAATGCATAAACACCAAAGCAAACTGACAAAGACTTGGGAATGAATTGAGTGTTAAATTCGAATATTTAGCCTTTTGTAATAATATAACTGGATTGAAGTTGAAGATAGTAATAATAATTATTTTATAGCAGTTCAAGGTGCTAGCAAATAAAAAATGACGCATGAATGTAAAGGAAAGGAAAATAATCAAATATGTCAAAATACTAAATCTCCATCTTCAATTAAATTGACGGTAATCAATCAATCAAACTTAATTTTAGACTCAAGGTCCAATTTCAACTATGAATGAAATTGCTAATGGTAATTTCTAGTGAAAAATTGTAATTGCAGACACAACAACATGCTATGAAATGACACGGAATAAAAATGTAAACACTACAAATACAAAACAAATTCTATGTGCTAGCATTTGTAAATACACACATATGCAAATAAAAATACATTTTGCTGGCTAAACCAGCCGGTGAAAATAATAATATATATTATAATATATATATATATATAATATATTATTAAAATAAATTATCATTGTAAATGTATTATCTGATTTTACAAAGGGATGCATAATGTATAAACATTTATTTCAGGATGTCTAGTGTAATTGTATAAAAATGAATTAATCTAACTCATGTTAAAATTAATTCAATACTAATAGAAAAGTTACAAGTTCTTGTTATTATACAATATTCACATTTGTATTTTCTTTAATGTTTTAACTAGGTGTTATTTATGAATTCATGTATTGTTGTTATCATTATTTTCATAATACTATTATTTATTTTATTATTTCTTCTTTTTCTTTCTTTTCTATTAATACTTATACGATGTATTTTAGATAATGATTATTTCTAGTATTATCAATGCTACAGATTATTATTATAACTATTTAGTTTATTGTTAGACAAGATTATCTTATGTTGTCATATGTGTTTTTTTATACTTTTCCACAAAAATTCAAATGAATTTTTTTGAACAGTTTTTAAAAATGTGTTAAAATGTTTTCAATGCATTTATCTTATTCTGAAACGTTTGAAGTCACGATCCTGTCCCAGATTATTTAATATAACATAAAATATCTTTGTCCCTCCAGATCACTGCTGCAGTGCAGCAGCATCCTTCAGACATTGTACAAATATACTGAATAACTTATGATGCATCAAATCAGTGTGTGTGTGTTTGTACTTAAACAGACACAAACACACACATACACACACACACACACATACACACTGTGAACACAGTGTGAACCCCTGACTGAACTTGAACTGGTAACTGGGTCGACAAGAGGGCAACAGGGGTCAGTCACAAACACAATATGTTGCCATCGTTACTCAAACATATCTGTCGATGTGAGGAAGTGAAAACTGTGCAACACAAAGCTTCCACGTTTTTTTTTCATTGAAGAGGAATATTTAAAGTAGTATCATAATTACTATTGTGAATGTCCATTTCAAAGAATACACAAATAAAGGACACACCACCTCAGTATTTTCTAGATGCCAACCATCCTCTTGAAAAAACACTTACAATCACTGTCACTTTGTCCAGTGCCAGATGTCGCCGCTTAATCTAAATGCAATATCAGACTTACTGACCGTTTATTTATCCACCCACTTAAAGCTGATTCAATGGCACTTCTGTTTCCCTCGTAGAATATTTTTTTATACATTGATCTATTTTTTTGTATTACTCTTTTACTGCTTTTCTAATATTTTACCTCCTTTCTCTCTCTCTCTCTCTCTCTCTCTCTCTCTCTCTCTCTCTCTTTCAAGACACACGCACCATTCATTTTTCTCCCTGCTCTAAATAGGAAGTAATCAGTCATTGGCTGAGGGGAAGAGACAATGAACTCACTACAAACTCCGACCTCCCTGTGACCTTTGAAAGAAAAGGAGGGGAGAATGATGGAGAGGGAAAGGCAGATGAGGTGACAGGATGTTGGTACATACAAGGTAGAGGACAGCGACAATAGGGAAAATAAAATAGAAAAAGATACAAGAAAGGGAGAGGCACAAGCTAACGATAAGAGTCGAGGAAGAAAGGCAGAATGTATAGAAGAAGATCACACTGAAGAAAGCACGTAGGAAAAGGGGGCAGGGGAATAAAAGAACGGAGGAAGTATAGGTCAAGATAACCAGCCACCAGGGGGCAGTGTTGGGACGAGCTAGGCGGCGCCCAGGGAGATAAGGTGTTGGGGCGCAGTGGGGATGGCACTGATGATAACCCTTCTTTTCTGAATGACGTAAATCAGAGATTATAAAAAAAAGAAAATCACCGGGGTCAGCTCATTTTGCACGGCAACAGGTTTTGGCGAGCGGAGGGGCAATACGTGTGGATATTGTTGCAACACACACTCACATCCATGCATGTATTGGCCACACCTGATCCTGTCTAACAGCCGCCGCCCTGTTGACTAATACGTATAAAACCCCTCAAACCCCATTCATGTACAGCTATACAAATACGCTGAACCACGGCCATGCACGCAAACACACATGCATCAAAATACACTGACTTTGTGTGTCTGTGTGTGTGTGTGTGTGTGTGTGTGTGTATGTGTGTGTGTGTGTGTGTGTGTGTGTGTGTGTGTGTGTGTGTGTGTGTGTACGTATATATGTTATAGAGGGGGAGTAAGTGAATGGATTTGTTCTTGTGTTGCATAGCATCGCATATGAAAGGAAACTTTTGATGGTGTTTGATGGAGGGGTTTTCATCTCACTCTGATGCGCTCACAGGGGCAGTCACTGCAAGGTCACAACGTCAAAGAGTCACGGTGACCGTCGCTGGATCTCGTCATTCTAGAAGTTATTTGCGGGAAATAACTTGACAGGTTATTATAGTCCCCTTTTAAGGGGTGAGTGTGGGAGAAGTGGGGTGGAAGCAGATAGCAGCAGGGTGACTTAGATAATAGTTTTTTTTAATATCCTTCAACAAAGCACCCCACCTCCCCAAAAATCTGAAAGGTTTATTGCTATACCAATAATTTTTTGGGGCGGTTTCAATCACTTCAGAGCCTTTATTCTTAGGTTCTCAAGTTTCCCCATTTCACCATATTTCTTTATGTACACAGTAAACACAAGAAGCGCATTGCACCATCTATAAGTATTGGGTCACTATTTTCAGAAGACAGTTGAAGAAATCTGGTAATAACCAAGAACTCTAAATTGGAGGAGAAAGATGCTATGTCAGGCTTTGAACAAGTAACAAGTAACACAATACTAGTAGTTTTATCAACAACAAAGACGTCTCAGAAAGACCTAATGAGGACCACAATCCTCTCGGTGCGGACAGTAAAAGGTCAAAGGTCACTGCAAGCAACCCCTTGATGAAGATTGGACTAGGAGAGGTTGTTCAGGGGTATCATGGAGAGATCATGGCAAGATCAATAGCAGGTCATAGCAGGGTCATGGAGGGTTCACGCTGATGTTTCAGCCAATCGTAAATCAGGATGAAACTGAGAGAGGCTGGTGATTCCGATCAAAATGCTGCAAAACGCACAAAGCTCTACTGTAAGTTTAGGTTTCACTCATCTATATGCAGAAATACCTTCTTACTTGCTGTACAACCAAGGCAGCAAGAGTGGAGCAGTACTTGGAAACCTCAAGATGGCCAACGCAGTCATCAACACACTGTGTGTATGTGTGTGTGTGTGTGTGTGTGTGTGTGTGTATGTGTGTACGAGAGGGAGGGAGGGAAGGTTGTGTTGAATTTACATTAACAACTCAATCAAAACTAAATGTTTTTCATAAATTAAATGTAAATCTTTTTTTTTCTTTCGTACTGCATCACTGCCCCTCTGGGACAAGCTGTGTTTGAAGAGCTAACACACTGAGAGTAAGTAAAAAGAGAGTATTATACAGTGATCAAGGGCCAAAAGGAAAAAAAGAGAAAGAGAGGAATGAAAAGATGGATAACTGGGGCTCCAAAGAGAGAGAGAGAGCTGCCAAGTTTAAGAGTCTCCTATGCTTGATTGAAGTATGCTCCTTTTTAATGGTATAACAGAGGGAGACATGAAGAGAGACAGAGAGAGCTAAGCGAAAGAAAAGCTGATGGATTTAACGCATATAGCAGCCCGAGCTCAACACCTGACCCGCATGCAGTTGTTTTAGATCGGCTCCTCTTTTAGGTTACTTTATTGGTTTTGGAGCTTGTCCTGGTTATACATTGGATATGGGCGACACTTGTTGGTTGAAGATATGTGCTTCTAACTTCAGTAGAGTATGTGAGCAAAGCGTTAAACCAGCAATGGCAACTTTATCATGCTACTGAAAAACATTGCTTTAGTTTTTGTGGTGTTGTGGTGTTTGTGGCGACAGGCCAATAAAGGGAAACGGGGCGTCGCCACACCTGCAGCTCCCCTCCTTGACCCCCAGAACAAGAAAAAAGAAAAGATAATATTAAATTATAAAAATTGTCCGTATTTGTGTTTTCCAAATATGGAATGTACCCAGTAATATTTGTAAAAATATGATACATACACAATATATACACGTCCTGCCTTCAAGCTGCACTAGTTGCAAAGGAGAAGCAGGTGACAGGCCAGGCCTAAAACAAAAATGAAAATGAAGGAGAGGAGGAGGAGTAGGTAAACATATGGTCTCATTCACCTGTCAATCACACACAAACTCACACACAAAGACAGACACACACACACACACACACACACACACACACACACACACTCTCCTTCATGGTTAAGTTAACAGCACCACACCCAATTCTTAAGCAGTGAGTCATGAACACATGAACACCTCTACCTTGTAATAACGAGACCTCAGCAGAGGAGTGCCTGGGAAATTAGCGTAACCGTGACGACGGCTCTTCAAACTTAATTATGTCCTTGAATAAACCTGCCATAACCTGGCAGGTGAATGTGAAAAAAAAACATCCCTCAGATTTTCCATCCAACCCTCCTTTCCCCATCCCTGATTGGCTGGATGGAAGAAAGAGACCGGGGAAACGTGCTGGACGTAAGTTCCTCTGGTCGAGCTGAGGGAGGAGCCTGTCTGCAGACTATCTGTCTGTGCATGTGAGTGTGTGTGTTTATGTGTGTGTTTGTGAAAACATTACTCTTTCCATTGCCACTTGTGGGATTTTGGGGGTAATCCATCCATCTCATTTTTCTGTCTCGAGTCTGAGAGAGAGCCGATCAAGATTGAATTATAGTTCACACACATACATACACACACACATACACCCAAAGCCAGCCAGACAGCCAGCCAGCCACAGGGGGCAGTGTGGTCCGCTAGCATCAATTAGTAATGATGACAGCTCACTGGCAGTAAGAGGATACATGTAACAGGAAAGAATCATATTTCTGCTCTACAAAGGTCTGTTTTCTTGTGAAATACTATATGGTTTTAAAGCCTCTAGGTTTGAATCTCTAATCAGATATAACAACTCTGAAGGAGAAAATCAGGTTGTTGATACATATGCAGTGTGCATGAGGTGTGGAGGGGGTGGGGAGGGCGCCGGGTAATGACGTCGATGCATCTGTATGAGACATGATATAAACTACCTCTACCGTCAGGCCCTCCAAATGTGTTTAATATGCTAATTATCATAAAGTAAAGTGCAGACAGTGCTTTCAAAATGTGACAAGTATGCATGAGAGCATGTAACCACACTACAATACTGCAATATAGAGTTAGGATGAGTACATTCTGTACAGAAAATTAATTTTGAAATGCTTATCATGCTTATCAAAAAGTACTAGTGGAAATGGTAGGTCGGAGCCATATTTGCAATAATAAGATGTGTTTACTGGCTTATAAAAAATGGGTCGAAATGCTTTTGTAAGTTACGTTGCTGATGACGTCATAGTCTAAAGTTTCATGTCAGCTTCCAGGCCACCCACGACAACCTTGTGGAGCAGCAGCGCAGCGTTCCCCACGCTGGGCCAAAGCAACCTCCTGTCCCCACCGAGTCGGAGCGCACTGTCCCCCGCGCTGGGCTGAGACGAACCTCTGTCCCCGCTGAACTGATCTTTCCCCGCGCTGGGTGGCAGCGATCACCGCACCCCGCCGTGCAACTCTTTCCGCGCCGGGCAGCGGCGACCTCCGGACTACCCCGCTGAGCCGCAGCGCACAGCAGCAATAGCCCGTCCCGGCCCCCACAACACCTCGTGCCCCCGACTTCCCCAGTTCCAGCGCCACAATGCCTCATGCCCCCGACTCCCCCAGTTCCAGCGCCACAACTCCTCATGCCCCCAACTCCTGTTCCACGACCTGTGCCCACGACTCTGCTAGTGCCTCTCCCACGACCCGTGCCCCCGACTCTGCCAGTCCCTGACTCACAACCCGTGCCCCCAACTCTGCCTGTACAACGACCCGTGCCCCCGATTCTGCCGGTACCTGACCCACAACCCATGCCCCCGACTCTGTCCGCCACCTTGCCTCCAGGGGAGGAGGCCACCCACGGGTCCCCAGGCGCCTGATCTGGCTGGGACCGGGTGCTGGAGCTGCTTGACTGTATGCAGAGCATCGTGGAGCAAGTCGTACGCCCTCCCTCCCGCCCCCTGGTCCTCTCACCCCTGTTCGTGATTATTGCGGAGGCCGTCTGGAATCCGGCTCTTGAGGGGGGGTTGGTGGCAGAGGGTGGGCCGGTGCTCCCGAACCCGGCCTTTCCGATCACGCAGCCGCCGCCCACGGCCCCCGATGCCCCGCAGCCGCCGACCATGGCCCCCGATACCCCGCAGCTGCCGCCCGCGGCCCCCGATGTCCTGCAGCCTCCGCCAGAGAGGCCAGTGACGCAAGCCACGCAGTCGCCGCAGCCAGAGAGGCCGGTGAACCACGTTCTGCAGCCGCAGTCCACGAACTCTGCGCCCCCCGGAATAAAGAGTTTGTGTGCAACCCTGCTCCTGTGTCTTCTGTCGGCGACAAAGCCACACTCGTGACACAACGTGGACGGAGGTAAGATTGCAGCTACATAGTATTGATATAAAATGTCTCTAAATCAGACCTTATTACCACATATACACTCCAACATGTCGACACACACATTACACATTCTTTCAATTTTGTTGTTTGTATAGTATCGTTTTCATCTGTCGTATCTGGCAAATCATCTTGTATTCATTTAATTTTCTATGACATTATAGTGTTTTGATATTGTTTAGGATTCAAATAACACAAGTCAGCTTGTGTTATTCCCGTCCATCATTGCCTCTTCCTGCAATTAAAATGTTTTTTATTTTCTATGTTTTTTATTATTATTACTTTGTGCAAATAAATAAAATAAAGTAAAATAAAAATTTTCACCAAAAACGGAGCGGTTTCTAGAAATGACGTTAATATATATGGAGCATATAATAAGTAGTTTGTGTATCATGCCCTAATACACAAAAGTGTTCCAATTTACCGTTGAAGCCATTGTTTTAATCCAATCCGCTTTCATAGAATTCATATTCTTTGCCATAAGAAATATTTCAACAGGAGTCAAATACTCTTTATAAGGTGCTCAGTTAGGTATAGGGGACTTCACCAATGCGCAAGTGCTGTTACAAAGTACACAAGTGAAGTTAAACGATTTGTGATGACATCTCGTTTCACACTGGAACCAAATGGATGTGTCCAACCTGAGGTGGTACAGGACATGGGGGTAGTCGGCATCTAGCTCCCTCCCACCTGTGTGATTTTTATATTTCTTACATGGTAAACACACAAAAAGGAACAGCTAAATTCTAGATGCTAGGTGGGTCCCTGTGTGCACATTAGTAACTTAAACAGGAGAAACGTCTAATACAAAGTCATTTTAATGCTTTCCACAAGACTGCTATGGACGACAAGTCAGAGTGTGTGAGTATGTGATGTCGCCACAACCCCTCGGTTGTGATATAGTCGGGGGAAAGTCTTCTCTCTCTCTCTCATTGGATGTATTTGTCTGGTCCTGGTTACAGCGTTGCCGAGGAAGCAACATTTTACGAGTTGTCGCTGATGCTTTGACTTTGTACGCTGCCAGTACATACACACACACACAACTCTGTAAGTCTTAGTCAAACACACTAATGTGGAATCCCCCCTCTCGCCATCGCTCTTACACAAACACACACAAATGACTGCAGGCAAATGTGACTTCATCCTAAGTATTTTAAAATCGGGTGATGAAAGGAACAGAAAGAGGGAGAAAGATGTACGGCCGTTGGGGTTTGGGTTGAGCTGCTGTGTCTGTGTATGTGTGTGAGGTCAACAAGCTCTTACACTGTCATTATGACACTGATGATGGACGGGAAATATAAAAAGCAGGGTAATGAAAGACATTAAAAGGGGTCTGATTGTTTGCTACTCTTTACAACGAGCAGTTGAATAAACCTCCCTGTGTGGGAGTGTGTCTATAGATTTGTCTATATTAATAATCAGGCTCAAAACTAAACTAGATCAGGAGAGGTTTTTTTGTCCGTCTTCAATCTTTTGTTTGGTTATTGTGTGCGCACGTGCATGCGTGTGTGTGTGTGTGTATGTGTGTCTGCCGGTGGGAGCACAGGTTCTACAAACGCCAGGATTATTGGGTACCGAGTGATTTTGCACAATCCATAGGCAAAATCTGCTGACCTGGTCTTCATTATGTGTTGCAAAAAGGGAAACGATACATGACCAGAGGTTTCATCAAATTAGTTAGATCTAACGCTTTAACTTCTAATAAATCATTAGTGTCAGAAGTAGTTGTATACATGGTGATAGTGATACAATAGAGGGACTGGTAGCAACGGGGTCAGTAGTCTACAGCTGATCCATGTGTGTAGTGCAGAAGGGCTTCTGGAGTGTCTGCTTTTACCACAATCAGCCAGTCGGGGGCAGTGCAGCGCACAAGGTTTTAAGTCCCTGTGTGCGTGCGTTTGTTTTTTGTTCGTTTGTGTGTGTGTGTGTGTGTGTGTGGTATTTTGTCATCTTCACAGGGTGTAAATCTAACCACGCTGCTGCTAATTCAGACTCTGTTACGTCTTCCATCAGTGTAGCAGATCTACATTACACAAACAGAACTAGTTCCTTTCCTCCTTCCTCTGCAATAACACGGCAGCCATGTTCAATACGTGGTGTAATAATGCTTGTGTGATGCACGGTATAGAGCATAGCTCAGTTCGACTAACCGCTAATTGAAAACTAATGGCAAAGGCTAATAGTGACTGCAGCACCACACACACACACATACAGCTGGGATAATAAGCAGTTTGTGTTTGGCAAGGTTCCAAAGAGGTACTGACAGATCTGCTCAGTAAAACCTCCCCTGCTCACAGCCTCACACACCCACGTCTCCTCCTCCCTCTCTTCACACTCTGGGTGACCCTGGCATCAGCCCTGCACTCTCTCCATCACTGTGTTGCCACAGCAACGGGCCTTAGGGTATACTTCTGCTGTAAAGTTGTGTGAATCGTTGCAAAGTGCAGTCAATATTGGCAAACTGCTTCTTTCTTTCTATCCAAAATGTGTTTTATCCTGCCACACTGTGGCCACACTGTTGACTATGACAATATTGATCAGCTATTTCAGAAATATTATATACCTTATGTACACTGAAGATCAAATGTTTTCTCTAACTAAAAATGCATTTTCAAAATCCCAAAACATATCAAGAGGTCATGAACTGGCCTAATACCTGCAGCCTGTGATCGCATAACCACAACATGAGTTATAGTTTAGGGAATGTGTATGTGTGTGTAACAGAGAAGAGGAGATAGTCCTGTGACTTCCCTGAGTGCTGTCAGTGAGAATGAAACTTACCACCTGACACACACTCACACACACTTACTCCCTCACACACACACCAGGCATGTCCAGGTCCAGGTCCTCCCCCCGCAGTATGCAGTCAGCAACACTAGAGGGCAATCCGGACTGTGTCTGGATTTGGAGGCAGGGCTTTGATACCTGTTGTAATGTTATGTATAATAGCGTAAATCAGTTGAGATGGGTTTGCTCTGTCCATCGTAAAAGTAACAGCTGGTTGCAGAGTTGACCTTTTATAATGCAAGTCAGTTATAGTTCCAATCCTAATATTGTGAGACATGACGGGGTGCAGAAACCCAACATAAAAAGGGAGAAAGCGTCACACTGATTTATATCAAGTCATGGATATCATTTTTTTTGGCATTGCTTGTTCTGCAAATCAAGGAAATCAACTTAAACACTCAAACAAGTAAAAGTGAGTCCCCAAGGCAAATGCAAACAGAACCACTCACAAATGCATACAGAAAATTCCCGAATGCGCATTGAACATTTCACAAATATATTCTTTTTACAAATGCACCCACAAGGATTTACAAATACATTCCAGTGCACACATAAATAAATTATGATTAATTTGTTTTCAATGTCAATTTGTTTGTGAATGTGTATGCATTTGTTTGGGTATCGCTCACACCCTCACATTTGTGTGTGGGTTTTATGAACCTCGTCTTACGGAGTTGATCCAGAAATTTACTTTTCTTTAAGATGGACCTGTAGCCAATCAGATAGCGCAGCTCACATTTCAATCAAATGCATTTGAGGTGTTGCATAACATGTTCTCTTCCATCAGTGGTGGTGCACTGTGACCTCATAAAGTTCTGGGTTGGGTGGGAGCCGCTGGAGAGAAACCTCATGGTTACCCAATTCACCTGCTTCTTCATATTGGAGCTCACCAGCCACTTTCAGACCAGAAGATGTTCTACCAGGACATGATCATGGCCATCAGTTCCAACAGTACACTGTAAGAAAAAAATCCGTAAAAAAACGGATAAAGTCCTGGCAGAAAATTACCAGGAACTTATCCGTTAATGTCACGGACACTTCTCTTAATCCTAGAACGGATAATTCCGTATATTTACAGTATACCCTCAGTAGCATTTGCTACCAATAAATGTCTTCACCACGGAAAAATCTGTACCATTTCTATGGGCAGTTTCTTTAAATCTAAAAAATAAAATCCTGAATAGTCAGTAGCAGCCTACATTTCTGGTAAATAAACTTCCGTTCTTCCACTCTAACGCTAAAATACAACGACAAATGGTATCCATCACCAGACCAATGTAATGTAATGAGTTAAAATAACTAAACATCTAATACAGCAACATGATCAAATACAATCACCACAACATATATAAATTCAACATGTTTATTTTTTATGCCATGAAGGATATGCATAGAAGTGCATTCAATGGCTACATCTTGAAGTTTTTTACGAATTATTTTAACAATATGCATATTTGGATTGCAATATGCAACAATAGGTATATTTGGATCAGACTTGTTACTTTAAAACAGCAACAAACAATAAAACAAATTTAACATTAAAACTATGATTCATAAAGTGCATTCCAGGGATGGCCTAGATCATCATGAGATCTGAGAATTTGTTTAGCTTTAAACACATAAGACTAAAACAATGCATTGAACGACAATTCACTGAAACTATGTGCAAAGCACCATTAAAAAGTGCTAATTTTGTATAAAATAGTTTAAATAGCAACAGAGTAAATAACGATACATACATTAATAACATGACAATAATGGTGTTGCACTGACGCAGTTGATATGGTCATTGACCACTTCCTGACGATCTTGAATCGCTGATCACCTTAAAACAGATAAATTTAGATATTAAAAGATAGAAAATATAAGCAAAAAAAAACCAATGCACATTCACTTCAGAAAACCACGGAAAACAATTATTATTTAAATCTGGCTACCTTGTATTATTATTTTTACAAGTGGTGTGGCCTTTGTTCAACAAACCCTCCTCATCCTACTGCAACTATTAAACCGCATCCTACAGTAACTACACTGTAAGAAAAGTCCGTAAATATAAGGTACAATGTACCGTGTTAATGTGAAGGAACTTTCCGTTATATTTTTTTACAGTTGTTTTAACCATATTTTTAAGGACGCATTGCATTGTGGGAGCATGAAGCGCCGCACGCGCTAACATTTGAATGAAGAAGTGGTCATCAATGGACGTTTACCGGAGTTGGGAAAACCTTTATTGCACGTCTGTGGTAAGAATTATATTTCCTTTAACTAAAATAATATAGTATTATATATATAGTTCTGGATAGTTTTAATTAGAAAGAGTTGTCCAGTCTGTGTTTACCTGTCTTTAACGTTAGCTACCTTACCGGATAAGCACAATGTAACCTTCTATTCGGGGGGCTGAGCTTTTAGTGCAGTGTCTGAGCCCCGTTGTTCTCTCGATTCAGAGGGAGGACGCACGGAAATAGCGGGTATTGTGAAGGCGGGTTCCTCTGTCTCCACACGCGCGTAATGCCCAGCTGAATGCCGCTCTTAAACTTTCTTCACTCCGTGAGAATTAGAAGCTAGCTAATCAGCTAACACCAGTTAGCGCGACAACGGACTAGATAAAGTTCCCATAGCCCCAAATGATAACTTAGCCTTTAGCCGGCTAAAGATAGTTAACGCCGGTGACGCCAGTTAACGAGTGCCGTCATGTTGGCTTGTAATGTCTGTGAGTTTAAATGCGTCTCATTGACAGAATACCTGAAGCACTGCAGATCACACAGACATCTAAATAATGTACTTTTATCGTGTGGCCATAAAGATTGTGGAAGAAGCATTTCCTCATTTAACTGCCTTGCTGTTCACATGTCACGAACACACCCAGACACAGGGATCAGAAAAACTCCCTTTTTAATGTATGTTCTAAAACATTTAATGTAAAAACATCCTTTTCATCTCATCTGTCCAGATATCACAGAGGTTGGAGTGTCACTGTGAACCTGCAGAACAGTATTTTCCAGGTGAGAGGGCACATGTTGCAGAGAATGAAGGAATTGATGTGAGTAATGCAGACCAAAGTAATGCTGTTGAAGTAGACCAAAGTAAGGCTGCTGAGTGATAAAGTGCAAGATGCCTACACAGAAAATCTAGCTTGGGTTTACTTGGGTTTGCAGGCAAAGTATTTAGTCCCAGCCTGCACAATTACAGAGATTGCAAATGAGATAAATTCTTCAGGATATTCAACAGGAGTATACAATGGATGTGCTAGCTCAAGAACTTGAACAGTATGGTGTTACAACAGAAACATTAACATGTCTGGGGAAGAGTGGGGCGGAGCCCTATGCACAAGGCCTTACATGCAAGTGGTCCTTTAACTACACACCATCGAAGGCTGCAGTATTACAAGACGCACTTTAACTATGTTCAACCTGTTGAAGTGACACTTGGCTACAATGATAGAGGGCAGAGGAGATGCATATATGTGTGTATACATTGGAAATATAGTTCATGACATTTGTGTTTCTTTGATATTTCATTTTCCAACAACAGGAGTCAAATGCTGCTGGACTGAGCATCCCAAGCACCCCTTGCATCCTTATCATGGGTATGTAGTCTGTATAATATTTAGGCATGCATGTTATGGATTTCACTTACTCTTTACTGATTACTTCACACATGTTTAAAACATACAAACTTGGGAAGTTCAGGAGTAATGTGGGCACTTGTATACTCAATATATATTTATGTTTTTTAAAAAGGAAATAAAAACTTAAACATAGTAAGCATTAAGTAAATAAATACAGAAAATACATTCACTATGTCATCTAGAGCACTTAATAAAACTAAATTCTGACGGCATGCATGCTGTATCCGTTTAATGTCAAGTGGTTCCCTCCAAGATGTCTTACAGTCTATAATGCAATCTGTGAAGGATGTCAGCCTCAGTAATTCCTAGAGGAAAGATGCATAAATATATAAACATGAAAAAAATGTTTTAACTGATCTCATAACGACAACTTCAAAAACTTTTCTAAAATCTAATTTATTCACTCCAATGTTAATGATAACTTGATCTTATCGATCTCTACTGGCTAAAATCAGCAAATGCCGAATCAAGGGTTTACTTCACAATCAGTAACTACAATCAGTAGTTACACAATCTAGTATTATTTTTTACTTATTATGGTTTAATATAAAATTCATGTTTTCATTTTGTTTTAACAAGCAAGCTTTTTCCAAGAAAATTACTGGCGAGGCTATGTTGTGTGAAGTTTTAGAAAAAATGATTCTATAGTGACTAAGTTTACATCAGCTTATGGTTGCAATAACGTTGATTAACGTTAACTTGCAAAGCATTTAGCTAACACTTGTGTTAAAATGTCACAAATTACATCCATGATGCAACATATTTGACTACCAATAATTTACAACTCAAGAAGAATAGATACATAATAAACATGAGAAAAATGGATCAGATACATGTGTGTTAACTGCTCCCAAAATGACAACTTCAAAATCGTTTAAGGTGATTGATTCACTCAAACATTAATGTTAACTTAATCTAAACCATCATGGAATCCAAAGGTTAATTGACAGACAATCAATCTTTGAACTCAGTAAGATAATCTTTTTCCCAGAAAATTGCGCGTGAGTATGTGAAGTTAGTAAAAATGATTGTATAATGATTAACTCACGTTAATGTTATCTCATAATCACAGGTCAGGGGTGGGCAAACTTTTTGACTCGATGGCCACAATTAGGTCAACATTTTACAGAGGGGTCGGGCCAGGAACAAATGGATGAAGTGTTTGTGTGAGCTAATATAAATGAAACATAAAAACCATCACATGAAAGGATCCGGTTTTTGACAACATTTATTATTTATTTGCAAGGCGGTTTAACAAAATTTCCAAACATGAACAATACAAAAAACATGTCGTACGTGACTGATCAAACATCATGAAAACATCTGAGGGCTGCACCCAAACCAGTTACCTCACTTGAACGTCTTTATTATCTACATTATTTGATTTTAAGTTAACTATGTGTTCGGGCTTCGGGATGTTGCTTAGTAACGAATGTATGGTAAACCTCATGGTCTCGGTGGCCGAGACGGTTTAACACCGTCATCTCAAGATGTGTATCTCATGGTCAATGATTGAGGCTTCTGAACCCTGCAATGAGTTCATTGTTTTGGATGTACTAGCCGAGGAAGCACTAGCTACCAGCTAGACATAGACATCTCTGCGGGCCGACCGTCTGCCAAACAGCCCTAAGCTGTTAAACAGGTCTCCAACTCCATGCACATCTGTCTCTGAAATGTCTCGGCTGAAGCCTGCTAACAGTTAGGTAAACTGAGACGGCTGAGCTAAACTAAGGGAGTGCACACTCAAACTAGCGAAGTTGTCACGGTGTGTAGTCTGTGTACAAGAACCACCACTGTCACCTATGTAACCGAGCATTCTGGATTTGTCGATGATGATCCCATAACACATTAATAACCACTGTTAAACTACAACAAACAATATAGAGAGATATATAGAGTTACACCGCGGAAGTGGCTAGTGAGAGAGACTGCTTTACTCGCCAGAGCCGAAATCTACCCACATTTGGCGGGTGCTAATGTCAAGCCCTTGTATAACAAAGTTTCCATTTAAGTGATACTAAAATTGTTAGTATTAAATAAATAAATATAATATATATATATATATATATATATATATATATATATTACATTACATTACATTATCATTTAGCTGACGCTTTTATCCAAAGCGACTTACAATAAGTGCATTTCAACCATAAGGATACAAACTTAAAGAAGAAGAAAGAAAGTGCTATTTCATCAAATAAACCGATTTACAACTTTTCATAGATAGGAGCCATTATAAGTATAATTTAAGAGCCGTTACAATTTAAGTGGCGCAATTTGTTAGTGTTTTAGTAGAGTCTGAAGAGGTGTGTCTTTAGTTTGCGGCGAAAAATGAAGAGGCTCTCTGTGGTCCTGATGTCATCAGAGAGTTTGTTCCACCATTTTGGCGCAAGGACATCAAAGAGTTGTGATCTCGTTGAGTGTTTTGTTCTCAGTGAGGGTGGAACAAGCAGTTTGGAAGATGCAGAGCATAGTGTGCGGGTTGGGATGTAGGGTTTGACCATGTCCTGGATGTAGACTAGACCCGATCCATTCACAGCACAGCACCAATGTTTTGAACTGGAAGAGAGCAGAGGAGTGGAGTAGTGTGGGAGAATTTTGGAAGGTTAAAGACCAGTCGAGCTGCTGCATTCTGGATGAGCTGCAGTGGTCGAATGGCAGCAGATGACAAGTGCCTGAATCAGTACCTGCGCTGCCTTCTGAGTGAGAAAGGGTTCTATTCTCCTGATGTTGTAGCGTGTATCTACACTATTGGGTTGTCGCTGCAATGTTTGTCAGGGAGAGTTGGCTGTCAAGCATCACACCGAAGTCGGCTTTAACACAGAGTTGCCAAAGTTCACAGTCAGGTCCTGGGTAGGAGAGTTGTTTCCCGGAAATAGAAGCAGTTCAGTCTTGTCGGGGTTGATTTTCAGATGGTGAGCGGACATCCACTGCGAAATGTCAGCCAGACAGAAAGAGATCCGTGCCAGCACCTGAGTGTCCGAGTGAGGGAAGGAGAGGAGGAACCCCGGACAGAATCCTGAGGAACTCCAGTAGTAAGAATACAAGGTTCCGACACCGATCCTCTCCAAGTTACCCGGTAGGTGAAGCCATCAAGATAGGACGAGAGAAGGTAGAGAGCAGAGCCTGTGACACCAAGTTCCTGAAGGGAGAAAATAAGGATCTGGTGGTTTACTGTGTTGAATGCAGCAGAGAGGTCCAGAAGGATGAGAGGTGAGAGAGGCGGTTCTAGCAGTGTGGAGTTGCTCTGAGACAGCAAGGAGAGCAGTCTCTGTGGAGTGGCCTGCCTTGAAGCCTGACTGGTGGGCGTCAAGGACGTTGTTACAGTGGAAATAGGAGGAGAGTTGGTTAAGAGTTAAGAGTTTTGGACAAAAAGGGAAGAAGAGAGACCGGTCTGTAGTTGTTTTCTTCAAAAGGGTTGAGGTTGGGTTTCTTTAGGAGTGGGTTAACTATTGCCTCCTTCAGAGAGTTGGGAAAACCGCCTGTATAACAGGGCATTGTTAATGAGACCGGTGAGGAAAGGAAGAAGGTCAGGAGCGATAGATTGTAGAATATGAGATGGGGCAGGTGGTCGGACGGGCAGAGGTTACTAAAGTAAGAACTTGTTTAGGAGGTAGGGGGGTGAAAGAGGGAAGCGAGGGCGATAGAGGTGAAGTCGGTGGGACACGGGTAGTAGGAGATGGATTTGAGAAAGAGGAGCGTACGTCCGTTATCTTCTTGGTAAAATAGCTGACAAAGTTTCCCGGAAGAAGGGTCGAGGGGGAAGGAGGACTGGGAGGTTTGAGGGGGTTAGAGAAGCTAGAAAAGAGTTTTTGGGGGATTAGAAAATGAGGACTCAATTGTGTGTTGATAGAAAGAGCTTTTGGCAGCAAAGATGGAGGCAGAAAAAGAGGAAAGAAGAGATTGAAACTAGGGCCAGGACTTGATTAAAAAAATAATCTAATTAATTAGAGGCTTTGTAATTAATTAATCGCATTTTAATTGCATAAATATTTGACCTGAGACCAGTGAGAAGTCATTTTTTTCACATGTATTTTTAGTATACCATTGAATAATGACTGAATACATAAGCTTAGGCAACAAAATATTGTTTATTTTTGTTTAACCAAGTCCTTGTTTGACCAAGTTTTCAGACGTGGACTTGTCCTTAAACCAGTCAAGTGGAGTGTGGGTTGAGTGTGGGTCCTTGCGGGGGTCCCCGGATGGCGGGTAGTTGGTGCTCCAGTATAATCGGTTCGCCGAAACTCATCCAGTGAGAAACTGTTCCGCGGTGCAAAAATAAGTGTGATTAAAATGCGTTAAAAATGTTTAACGTGTTATTTTTTGTGTAATTAATTAATCTTAGTTAACAGCGTTAAAGTCCCGGTCTTAATTGAAACACATGCAGGTCATCAGGTTGTTTATATTTACGTAATTTCCTTTCAGATTGCTCGCATAGTGGCTCTCACGGCATGCACCGGTTCAGACAGCCACGGTGCCGGAGGTGATTTGCCCGGCCGTCGTGTCATAAGACAACAGAGAGAGTCGAGAGAGGAGGACAGACTTGAGAGACAGAGTTGAAAGGAGAGTCTCTGCGGCAGCGTTTCGGATGTAGCAGAGAGAAAGAGTCTGTAGAGGGGAGAGCAGATAGAACTTGTTTCACTTACAATTGGACTTGATTTCGAAGGCACCCTTTTCCACTGACACATTTTCTCGAACCCGACCGCATCCCACCAAGCACGATGCTTCGCTTCGATATTCTGACAAATAAAACAGGAGGGGAGCGGGGAGCTGCGCGTGATTGTTTGAAAATGAGGGCGAACTTTCATTATGGATGGTCACTTGGACCCAGCAAAGGTGCAAAAATATGATAGAAATGGTCTGAGGTAAAATGTTCCATTGAAGCCGAGCACAGCCATGGGGTTTGAGCTGCAGATCCAATAAATATTCCATCATGTCCAGCAGGTTAACATTCTCACTTCCTACACATAAGAGACAGGAGCTGTGATAGATGGCTTCAGTAAAATAAGCTGTAACTGAGTAGCTTAACATTTCCCACCTCATAACGATGTAATGCAATTCTAATTTAATAAAAAAACCCACATGTAAAGGTACAAACTATTTTTCCATCTATCCATCTGGTATAGCTATTGCTGTTTATTTCTCCCTGTTGCTGTTACTGCCTTGTTGCCATGGTTGCAGCGTTAGGCCTGGGGTTGGGACCTGACGGGACCCGACTGTAAATGAGGGGTGGATGGCTTTGATGGGAATGGGTGAGTGGTTCTTGGTTGCTTAGGGTAACAGTGGATACTCTCGCTCTCTCTTTCTCTATCATTGAAATCGTCATCTCTTATGTTTCCGATCCTTTCCGCCTTTAAAGAAAGAGTGAATGATGTACAATGCATTACTTCGGAAAGGGAGGTGTAGGGTTTGAATCCCTAGTTCAATTCAATTCATTTTAAATTACAAATTTGCCTCGGAGGGCTTTACAGTCTGTACACATGCAACATCCTCTGTCCCAAGACCCTCACATCAGCACAGGAAAAACTCTGCACAGGAAAAAAAAATGAAAAAACCCTTCCAGGGAAAAAAGGAGAAGAAACCTTAGGGAGAACGTCAGAGGAGGGATCCCTCTCCCGGGATGGACAGACTGCAATGGATGTCATGTGTACAGAATGACTCTCATAGATGTAGAATACATTCAATTTATATAACAGAAATTACGGCAGGACCACTGCAGGGGCGACCACCATCAGATCGACCCACCATCCACAGAAGACTGTGGGGAGGGAAAGCAAAGATTTTAGGAAAGGGTAATAGTAATATGAATCATATTTAAAATGATGATGATGATGGCGGCAGCAGCAGGTGGAAGAGTCCGAGTCGAGTCCAAGTCGAGTCACCATTACCAGAGTTCGAGTCCGAATCGAGCCTCGAGTCCCAGTGTTCGAGTCTCGAGTCCCAGTGTTCGAGTCAAGTCTCAAGTCCCAGTGTTCGAGTCTGAGTCCAATATCAACCAACTGAGTTGGTAGGCATTGAAGTCGATTATATGAAGAAAACATCCTGAAATGATTTTCTTTAAAAAAAAACATAATTTATATTTCACTGAAGAAAAAAAAGATCCTGGATGGCATTTGGAGGAGTAAATGATTAGGAAATTTCCATTTTTGTGTGAACTAATCCTTTAACACTGTATTACAGAAATACACTCAGCGAAAGAAAGAGATCTGCATTTTACAGGACACTGTATTTTAAAGATACTTACAATGTAAAAATTAATACAATATGCAGATATAGGGATTGGGTGGGTGGGGGAGGAGAGGGAGAGGGGGAGAGAGAGAGAGAGAGAGAGAGTGACCGAGTGATTTAACGTGAGTGCGTGTAAGTGTTCAGGTGAATGTGTGTGTGTGTGTGTGTGTGTGTCGGCACGCGTCTGGTCAGAAAGCGATTACAGCACACAACATTTAGCTCTGCTCTTTCCAGCATTAGATGCAAAATTTGTGTAGTTTTGTGTGGGTTTGCGTGTGCCTGGCCAAATGAATTGCTCTCCCTACCCGCCGGTGATTCCTCAACAGCTCTACTAGAGCTGTATCCAATTGTTGTGGCATGCATTCTCTGGGGTAAACATTGAGCTCGGAAGAAATTTTGTTCTTCTGCGACAACGAAGCTACCGTTAACATTATTAATAAGAGGCGCTCATCTGTCCCTTTCATAAATAGGTTCCTGAGACAGTCTCACATGGCGTCAATTTTTGGGAATTATCATTTTCGGGCTGAGCATATCCCCGGTTTGAATAATCAAGCGGACGATTCTTTGTCTCGCTTTAATTTTAAGAAATTCCATCTCCTGTGTCCAGCTGCAGCCCAATCAAGCCTGGGATGCCCTCCCTTCAGCCAGACAATCCTAGATTGAATAACCCCCTCCAATCTTATGTGCGCTCTGCTGCGCAGTACATGCGGGGGGGCCTAGCTTGCTCTACATTAAAATCGTATGACTCAGCTTGGTCCTATATTACCACTTTTTATGCTTCTTTCTCTGTAGCTACTCTGCCTGTCAACATATCATATATTAAAGCTTTCATAGTCCATTGCTTTGAGGATTGGAAACTGCAGCCCTTCTCCATAAAAAGTATGGTTGCCGGCATTCAATTCCATCTGCGCTGCCTGGATACCTCTGCCTCCAGAATTTTGGAAACCCATCCATTCGCCTTTTGCTGAATGGGCTCAAAAGACGTTCACCACGAGGCAATGACAAACATCTCCCCTTTACTTTACCTTTGGTCAAACTAATCATATCTCAATTACGGGATGGGTGTTTTGGGCCTTACACCGATCAGTTGTTAGAGACGGTCGTCCTCACAGCCTTTTTGGTTTTCTAAGGGGTGGTGAAATTTCCTCACGCACGTGTTCCTTTGATCTAAACCACAATCTAACGATTTCTGATGTTTCACTTCATAATCACCATTACACAGTGTTTCTGAAACACTTCCAAAACAGCTAGAAATGGTGTTGTCATATATATTTCAGAGTCTAACACTACCTTTTGCCCTTTGGTTTCCATGCGGGCCTACCTGAGATGCCGTCCTGGCGCTGGCCCACAGGAGCCTCTGTTTGGCACGCAGAAGGGGAAGCTGATGTCGCGAGCCTGGTTTGCTTCTCACCTGCGCCTCCTCTGCCAGTTCTGTGGACTGCCACTGGATCGTTATACTGCTCATTCTCTGCGCATTGGGGCAGCAACTACAGCTGCGGCATCCGCTCCGGTTTTAACCCCTAAAGCCATGGGGCGCTGGTCTTCTGCTGCTTATGAACATTACCTTCGTCCCGACGTTCAAGCTATTCTTGATGCTCAGAAATCTATGAGCTCAGGTCTCTGACTGTTTGTCCTATTAAATACTTGTGTCACCTACTACCTGACTTTGGCTAATTCGTGGTGCTCACGAATGGTCAGGGGGCGGCCCTTGACGCTGTTGCCGTCCCCTAGTTCATGGTGCTCATGAATGGTCCGGGGGCGGCCCCCATGCTGCTGCGATACCAGACGCTTGCTAATTCGTGGTGCTCACGAATGATCAGGGGGCGGCCCCTGACGCTGCTGCCCCCCCCTATTTCATGATGCTCATGAATAGTTCGTGGGCGGCCCCTAATGCCGCTGCTGCAGTCTCCAACGCTTTGCTAATTCGTCCTCCGACTCTGCATTCACAGTTCTCATGATAGTCAAGGGTCTCATCGGATCACAACCGTATTTCCAATCAATGGTAACTAAAATCATAAGATCCCAAATCATTTTTTCTTAGCTAATTTCATCCTACATAAATGATCGAATCATTGTTTTCATTTCCATGAGGTTGCAGGTGTGGTTTGTTTTGGGGGGCAATAGCTCAGCTCACACAGTCCTAAAACGGTGTGAGCGTTCCCTAATGCCGCTGCTGTCTCCCTGAACAGAGCCACTACCGCCAAAGATTTAATTCTGACTCATGCCAGATTCAATCTATCAAATAAAAATATTTTCTAAATCATTTTATTGTCATGCGTGTTCTTGACTTAATGGACCTGACAGACCTGAACAAAAAGAAACCGAATACAAAATGGGCCTGTGGACGGTAGAAAAAAAATATTCAGTTGCTTTTCTGTCAATGTTCTTGCTTATGTAGTCTCCAAAAAGTATGGTTAAGTTCTTCTGAGACTGTCCATAGTTGCCAGGCAAATGGAATTAAACCCTTGATTTTGGCAGAACGTATGAGGTTTAATTTAGCACTCTGCTAATTCTTCATGTGTAGAAATCTCTATGTTTCAGAATTGTTGAAAAAAAATCTTCTGAAAAACAACTGACATTGACTCCCTGTGTTCCTCACCTCCGGGCTAACAAATAGAACGGACTCGGTGTGAAGGTTGTCAGTGTGACCGCAAGGCCCTGTGTGGGAGTAGAACAGCCTGCTGTGTGGGTGTGTGTGTCTGAATGTAAGCCTCAGGCACACAGCAGGAATGTGTCATCAAGTTGATGAATGAAGCCCAAAAGCCAAGGCAACAGAGCCCGTGGATGAGCCGCACTGTGGGGCTCACCTGCACCACAGGGCTCACCTGCCTCGAGGCAAATGCAAACTCTTTTCGTGAGGTTTATGTCCCGCCGCCGCCAGGGCTGCTCAGCGTTAACGAGGAGGAACCAACCGACCAACCACCAAATAGACCATAAAACAGGTTGCTGTCCTTAGCGGAGCTAGAGACAGTATCTCCATGGCTATTCCAATTGTGGAAATCCACAAACTCAAGGCTTCAAAACATCAGTGCACAAAACGGGGAGTGACATTTCTTCCTTTTATACAGTCCTACTTTTTACGTCGGTAAATGTTCAGTAGAAAATACTACATCCTGAGATACAGAATAATACTGTACATAATGTATGATGTCAAACACATTAAGTATCCCAAAATTGACTTCAAAGTTATTTATAATTCATTAACCTCTTAATCTCCCGCTCATGTGACTATCACTCATCCCCACCCCCTGCCCCTCAGATATCCCAGGCAGTGGTGATGATGACATCTACCTCTCTCTCTTTCTCTTTATCACTTCTCCACATAAGTTCACATGATTCCCACCTTGCCAGGTCACAGAAGGTACAGAAGATCACCTCGGCCTGTCCTCCCCCAACCTCTAACACTCTGACTCACACATATGTGCTGTAGGCTAAAACTCAAAATAACTCCACAGGTGGAGTTTGTCGCAGGGCTGTGTGAAACAAACAGGATGTGTCACCCTGACATCTTGCATTTTGTAGATTGTTGTATGGAAGTCTGGTGTTTGTGGACTTTGCTTTCACCATCTTGGAATACTGCATTTGCCATTTTGTTTTTAGTGAAACAAATTAACTTTAATCACCATATTCTTATCACAGGAATGACTGAAAAGCGGAAGCAAACTTTCGAACACACAAGCCCTCCTGAGTATATCCTGCATTTTGGTCTGTTTTTCTCCAGAAGGACCATAATTTAATAAATGTGGATGGCGGTCTCTAGCAGACTGTATATGATGACAGTAATAGTAATATAATTAAAATGTAAACAGGTGTCAAAAATAGTCACGTTCATTACTCAAGTACAAGTATAGATACCAGGGTTTAAAGCAGGGGTCCCCAAACTACGGCCTGTATAAAAAAGTATAAAAGTACTTGTTTCAAAACAACTTAAAGGGTGAGCTTTATCTTAAATGAGATAACCGAATCTGCCCCCCAGACTGAAAGAGGAACCTGGCTCCACAAAAGAGGAGCTTAATAACTGAAGGATCCCATTATACTTTTTAAAACTCTAGAAACAAGTAACTCAGCATCTGTGGAGCGCAGCTGCCTTGTAGGGTAATACTTTGTTACAAGCTCTAGACGGCACCTCACCAACAAGTGCCTTGTAGGTGAGGAGAAGCACCTTAAATTCTATTCTTGATTTATCAGGGAGCCAGTGCAGAGAAGATAATACAGGAGTTATATGATCCCTTTTTTTAGTTCTTGTTCATACACGTGCTGCAGCATTCTGAATCAACTGGAGAGGCTTAAGAGCAGCCTGATGACAAATAATTACAGTAATCCAGTGTAGAACAAACGCATGAACTAGTTTAACACTTTGAGACAGGAAGTTACTGATTTTTGATATATTACATAAATAAATTCTTTATATGAGAGTTGAAGGACATATCCTGGTCAAAGAGAACTCCAATATTCTTAACAGTGCTGCGGGATAGCAGAGCAATGCCATCCAGAGAAACTTTATTACGTGACAGCTGACTTCAAAGGCGCTCTGGGCCCATCAAGATAACAGGAAGTTGCAGGTCATCAAAGTTTTGATGTCTCCAAGACATTCTTAAAGTCTAACAAGCTGGTTTGTCTCTTTTGGCTTGATCAACAGATAGAGTTGAGCATAACATTGTCTGCATAACATTGGAAGTTGATGCAGCGTTTTCTGATAACATCGCCAAAAGGAAGCGAATACAGGGTAAAAAAATTGGTCCAAGCACAGAACCTCAGCCATCAGCATCGTGATTGGATCATAATAGAACTAAAACGGTAACTAAAACGGTTTAAATAATAACAGTAATTACATAAATACAGTGGAAGGGGGACTCCATGACCAACATTGGTGGTCATTGAGGATTCACCGTTTACAAGCACAAACTGGGATAGACCAGATAAATAGGATTTAAATCAGCTGAGTTCCTTTAATACCAATCAAATGTTCTTGTCTCTGCAGCAGGGTACAATAGATGGTGTTGAATGCAGCACTGAGGTCCAGCAAGACAAGAAAGAAAACATACCTTGGTCCTTGGTCCCATGCAAGTAGAAGATCATGTTCACCGGTGCTGTTTCTGTGCTATGATGCACTCGAAATCCTGACAGAAAATTCCTGAAACAAAGCATTGTTTTGTAGAAAGTCATATAATTGTTTTGCCACGGATTTACAACACAATTACATCACAATGATTTGTAGAAAACTCGGCATAAAACAGATACTAAGGAGCAAAAGTAAAGATTTGTGGCACTGTATCAGCAAAATAAAGGTTAGTCCCCACAATGTGACTGTAAAAGGAAATGTATGTCCCCACAACGTTTCAAATACACACCAACACATTCACACACCTGAATATATGTTATGTCAAGTGTTGAATAGCAAAATGTCGAGAACCTCTTTGCCCAACCTTACAGTGACCCCATTAAAGGTCAACAGAGGTCAACGAAACCGGATTCTTAGAAGCTAGGCTATCTTTGTATACACACACAAAGACACACAACCACACATATGGAGGGTGGTAATACAGCCAGGGCAGGGTGTCAGGTCAACTGTTGAAAGAGGACACACAGGTTGAGAGAAGCCTGCAACACATGTTTGGAACTGTTGGTGTAGAATAAACATTCCCGTTTTTAAAGGCTGTCTTCCTGTCTACAGGGTTTAAATGCCATAGATAGCCCTTTTGCTGGTTATGTTACTTGATTCTAAATTAATCTTCTATTTGGGCTTTCTAAGATGACAGAATACTTTTGAAATGTGTGACCGATCACTGTATCTGAAGTCAAAACGACGGATAAAGGACAAAACTAAACGAAAAGAGGAAGGTTGAATGAACTGCAAAAAAGGAGAATGATAGGGCAGATGTTTTACCACCTTTACCTAGCTTTTCTCGCTCTCTTTCTGTCTCTGTCCCCCAGGTCAAGTTGATATAATTTCTTTACAGTTTTATTTTTAATGTCTCATCTATCAGTTTTCTACGTCGTGAAATTCATTTTTCTGTGTTGTTTCTTTATGCCATAACTGTTGACTATTTGACAAAGCTAAAGTTTACCCTCACATACAAATCATGCAGACTTTAAAGGCGTCACTTGGGGTTTCTCGATTAAATAATTCTCTAGCACACTAGTGTGGCTCGGCTTTACTAGGAGCTGCATGATGTGCTGCTGAGCGCTTTCGGTCCACATGATTTGCCAGTGTTCCTGCTATCACATATTTCAGTTTATGTTCAATCAGTTTCATGGAAATATCTGTGTCCCTGGGTGCGATCCCATGTTAGACATGGAGCACTGCTTGATTTGGAAAACCAGACCTGGATGAATCAATAACCTTGAACCTCCATTACAGAGCTCAAACTTCATTCACAAGCCATAAAAGGAGGCTAGACCACTCCAGACCTGGCAATTAACCAATGACCCAGCAGCTAAAGCGAGACAAACGGTAAGTTGTGCAATAAGTGGCGACAATTAGAGAGGTTGGTCAAAACTGGAAGCTTTAAGGCTCCTGCTGACAGGACGAGAAGAGAACAGGAGGATCCCGGTGGTGAGTCACAAACTGGGGGTGGGGACACAGCGATGGCGATCTTATATATGACCTGGCAATGATTAAGACACACACAGAAGACAAAAGGTCTTGACGGTTCGCCAATAAGAGCCATAAAAGGAGAACTGTTCCGTACCTAGTAGCTCTACCACTCACCCAAGAACAATAATGTAACAGGTACAAGACACAATCTCAATCATTGGCTGCACCGGAGCCATGAAAAGAGGATAAAGTCTTCTCACCTGGCAACCTAAAGTCTTATAATGACGTGTGTTTCCCCAGGGTGAGTGTCAGAGGTGTAAGTGTGGGGAAACTGTTGCTGATCAATTGTAACGTGTGGTCATAACCTCATCGTCTGGCCTGCAGGAAAGAGCACAGACCGGAGACAAACAGGCCATCTTCACCGGGTGAAACTAAATGTAACCTGAGTGAGCCAATCACAGATGCACAGCACTCTATATGGGCCTGATCCGATTGGGGTGTGAACATTTCTATATGGATATTGATCTCTCAAAACATAACAACAAATCATCATTAACTTTGCTATTAGATTGGCTTTGATATACATTTAACTAAATTAAATATAAGTCTTACGGTTTTAAGAAATAATTTGATCACGTATTTTTGTGTTTCTAATGGCCTTTGTTGGCCTTTTTTTATGTTTTCATCTGGGTCGTCAGACTTTGAAAGCAAATATTTATAATTAGCATTCTGAAACAACGTTAGTTGCCATCTTAAAGTTTATGTGCAGAAGAGTGCAAGGTGCAAATGTGCAAAAAGTGGGTGAAACACTGTACAATGTTACTCCCTATTCATGTCATGGTACAAACAAACCAGACTGTTCTCCCTCACTGTTTGTATCTATGCCTCCCTAAAATACACTGTCATTTGTATGTAGCGTACAAAATGTGTTTATAGGGATCAAGAAGCATAGAAATTTAGAGCATAATCTCATGGTTACTGAAGTAACCATGTTGTTATTCATTATTTTCTTTTGGTTTTGGAAACGAATATTGAGGAAACAAGTCATTATTAGTTTTTTGAGTTTTGGTTTTATTTTGAAAAACGAATGAACGAATGGTACACGGATTTGTAGGAATAACAGTTTGATGTTTTGCTGCATTGGTTTCACTTACAATTTAAAGAGTTTATTCTCTTGTCAAGTTGTGCATCTTAGGTGGTGGCATTGTATGGCTGTGAAGGAAAGGGGCCTAATCCTCGTTTATACCTTTCACCATACACAAACTGCCGTCGAATCATGGAGATCAAACGCATGGGTGTGTTACTATCGGTGAGGCTTTCCCATCGCAACGAACAGACATTCTTAAAGCTTTTATAGTTGGTGAAGGTAAAGGTGTTGGCTTGTTCTAAATCCCACCCTGACTTCAAGCAAACAGTACTGCTCTTCCTCTGTGAGTGTGTGGCCTTGGTTCTTCTTGCTCAGGTTTTTGGTCAACAGCACTTTGACTTACTACCCAATCACTGATTGATTTCATCTTCATACTTGGTCGTACATTAAATATTGGCATAGTCACTTTGTGGTTTTGTTTCAGTGATTGTTGGTGTATGCATGTGTTTGTTTCCGCGTGTGTCTGAGTTGGCTTGTTGTCATTATTTGATGGATGTGTCCTTGCTTTCGCCGAAGCGTTGAGAATAGCTCATGCACTTTAGCTGTTTCGGTTTCGCCTGTCTCTCTCAATCTCTCTCAATACACACACACACCAACACGCACATACACGCACACACACTCACCAGAGTTTGCTGTGTGTGAATAAACAAGCTATTGTGCTAAAATCTCTCAGCGCCCTCTGTGTGTGCGGAATGTGTGTGTGCGTGCATGGTTGTGTGTATGCTGAGGACACAGGGTCATAGGGTATACAATTCAAGCCTGTTTGCCATAAACACACACAGCAACATGGCAGCAAAGGGTCTACAAACTGCAGAGGCTCTACAGCGAGACATTATCATTTGTGTGCATCTCGACTACTAGGCCTTCAGACATCCAGATGACCTGAAATCGGAGTAAGGATCTTTTCTTTAAACCAAGCTTGGGCTGCTAGTTTGAGAACCCTGCTCTAGGCTGTCATTTGCTGGCATGGCTTCTCCTACCACAGCTATGCCGATGACTCGAAACTAATTCTCTCCTTCCCTCACTCGGACACTCAGGTGCACGGATCTCTGCCTGTCTGACTGATATCTCTCTGTAGATGTTCGCTCACTGAAAAAACTGAAAAAGAGATTCTACTACCCAGTACCTGACTGTTAACTTTGGCAACTATGTGCTAACGCCGACTTCTAGGAACCTCTGTGTGACACTTGATAGCCAACCCTCCCTGACTCGATGCTCTACAACATCACAAGAATAAGTCATCTTCTCTTGACTACTTTCTCCTGGCAGGTCTCCCTGCTCCCGCCATTCAACCTCTGCAGCTCATCCAGAATGCAGCAGCTCAGTGGTCTTTAAATGGAATTCTCCCACAATTACTCCAGTCCTCCGCTCTCTTCACTGGCCACCAGTGGCTGCCCACATCCACTTCAAGACATTGGTGTTGTAGTCTGTATTTCCAGTCACTTGTCTCCCCAGTACTGTCTCTGTGTCTGTGTTCCCTGAGCTGCTTCACTCCCCTGTACTTGTGTGATTTCACTATTCGGGTGGTTTCGGGTTTTCGTGGTTTCCCCCCTTCTTTCCAGTCTCGCTTTACTTCCTTCCTGCTGATTGCTAGTTTTACTAATCTCTACTAACCCCTACTAACTCATAGATTGTAAAGTACTAACCCCACCTAACACACACTGGGTTTGGGTGTTTGATAGTTTAGATCACTATACTAATACACTAACCAGTCTCCCCTTTTCCATGCTGCGCTGTAGATCCGCTCCTTTTTCTTTCTAGCCTGCTCTAACGCTCTAAAGCCTGCACCTGTCTCTTGCTCTAACTGCACCTCTCTCTCTCTGCACGTGTTTCACCTGCTAAACCCAGGCCGTCTGTTATCATTGTTTTCCATGTGATTCCAGTCCGCGTTTTGTCAGTCCCCTATCATTTAATTAGTTATCCTAATGTTCTTCACCTGGATGTTGTTTGTTACTCCGCCCTCACTCACTTAACCCCCCCTTGATTGTTACCTTCCCCAGTGTATAAATGTCAGTCTCCTCCACTTGGTTCTTGTCAGAACGTTGATCGTATTCATTGTGCCGATTACTAGTAAGCCTTTGTCTATTGAGATTCCTGCGACACCCCTTTGCCCGACTTCGAGTTTGCCTGTCCCTTTGTACCTTCGCTATTTCTGATCCCCTGGCTTTTGACTTTTTGCCTGTCTTTTCACTTTTCTTCTGGAAACCCAATTCTGTCCCGCTCTCTCTCCGATCACCTGGCTTCAAACCTCGCACGGAATAAAGACAACGTTTTTTGGATTTCCCTGGTCTGCGTGTGGGTCCTTACTCTGAACGTAACATTTGGTACTCACGTACCATGCTGTGAATGGATCGCGTCCTTTCTACATCCAGGACAATCGCGTGCGTGCGCGCGTGTGTGTGTGTGTGTGTGTGGACTTATGTAAACTCAAAAGGAGCTTTCTTTGTATTATGTTTTCATTTACAGTTTTTACCAACTGCTTACACACAAAATCTTTTCATGACACACGATTTTTGAAACCTCTCACTCAAAGTGCAAAACTGCCTGGCAAATCTTCAAAACCATAAGCTATTTCTCAGCTTGACTCAGCATTCAATTGCAACACTTTTTTCAAAACACTACACAAAATTCTCTGCCTAAAACACAAAGATCTATCAGGACGTGACTTGCTTTCCTTTTTCCAAACACAACCAATCAAAATGCTACATTTATTCATCAGATAGAAACTCTGACAGAGTCGAGAATCTGCGACATGACTTTGTAGAGGTATGTATGCAACACTACTTCCAGTACTTCAGACATACCATATTTACTCATCTGTATATAAGTTTGTCTGTTACAGAGAGTATTGGAGATGGATGCCCATGTTTTCGCCACATTTATTTCGCCACAAATTTATTTATGTAGATGAGGTTGGCTTGGTGAGGTTGGCTTCAACCTCACCAAGACCAGGCGCCGTGGACGAAATATAATAGGACAGAGGGCAATTACCAATGTCACTGGACAGCGTGGGGGTATTATAACAATGTGTGCTGCCATCACTCAAAATGGGGTCCTCCATCACAATGCCACACTGGGTCCGTACAACACCGGCCATATACTCACTTTTCTGGATGAAATTCACACAATGCTTGTCCCTGATCCAGATCAGGCACCTGCTAGATGTGTGGTTATATGGGACAATGTTAGTTTTCACCGGGCTGTTCTGGTCCAAAACTGGTTTGCCACACATCCACAATTTGTAGTTTTGTACCTACCCCCATACTCACCTTTTCTAAATCCCATAGAGGAATTCTTCTCAGCCTGGCGCTGGAAAGTGTATGATCGTCAACCCTATGCCCGCATTGCGCTTCTCCAGGCAATGGAGGACGCATGTGGGGACATAGAAACTGCCTCTGTCCAAGGTTGGATACGTCATGCTAGAAAATACTTGCCCCGATTTTTGGCAAGAGAAAACGTATCTTGTGATGTGGACGAAGTTTTGTGGCCAGACCCAGCTCGGGGAAGAGATGAAGCTTAGCACTGGGGACTGCACCCCCTCTACCCCTCTGCCAATTACTGGACCGGGATCCCACACACAATTTACTGTATTCTACTGTAAAGAATATACTTTTGGTTTACATGTTTATAGTAATGTTTTGGATAATAAATATTTTCTGTGCTTACATAGCATTGGCGTTTCTGGCATACTTGTTACCCTTCTCAGCACATCACTTTCACTGTAGAACATAGTATTGCAATGTAGATATTAGCCTATGAAAGACCAAAGAGCTTTAGATTGAGAACAGCAGTTTTTACATGGTATATCCCAAAACATATTATTATGAAAGAAGTGTTTGCCATTTGATGCAAATGCTTCATTCTGACATGTGTTTGTGGCATTTTGAATGCAGTGTTGCAATTTAGAAGGAGATGTGAGGCATTTCACATTTTGTGTGTGCAGTTTTGAGAATTGTGTGTAGAGTTTTGAAAAAAAAGTAGACTTAGTTTTGAAAACGTGTCTAAGCATATAGTAAAAACTGTAATGCAGATGGGTGTTGTAATGTAATGAAACAGGACATCATCTTTTTCATATCATTCATCATAATGATGTAAAAATGTATGTAAAAAAAACATTTTTACATAAGGAAATAATAGGTTTTGTTGTAATACATGAATTATAGATATCCGGCAAGGGTTAGTTTTATTTTTTGGTACTTTGTGTTCTCTGTAAAGCTGTATTTGTCACTGTTTGGTCCCCTTTCCTGTCTTATTGTGAAGTTTCATGTTTCTGGTTTCCCTGGGTAACTTCACTTCCTGCCTTGTCCTGTCTTCTCCTGTGATTGTCTGATTGTTTCTACCTGTGTCCAATCACCTGCACCTCCCTTGTGTATTTAAGTCCTGTGAATCTGTGGTTCGGTGTTGCGTCATTATCCCAAGTCGTCCAATGTCAGCTGTTCTGTTCCTGTCCTACCCGAGTGTTTCCCGTTTTGAATATTAAAACCCCCCTTTTTGTGAAACCCAGCGACTGCGTCTTACTACTTCCGGTCCGAGCCTGGACCTGACAAAGATCCCTAACAGTATTAGGAGTAGGGAATTTTTTCTCCTAGAGAAATGTTTTGTGTCATTGTTTATGGAACTGAATAATACATTATATTCATCTTAACATCAATAAATGGATGACTGCAAATAGTTTTAGTTCATTAAACAATAGTCTAGACGCCATATACTTAGATAATTGTGATAATTCAATCTAAATACATGCAGTGAATAGTTCACTGTTTCTCTTTGCCAGATCTAGTCCAGCTGAGTGTGTGTGATGGTTTATTCTGTTGGGGTTGTGCAGAGTTCAGCAGCACTGCCCACAGAGGTGCTTTGCATCCTGCTGAGCTGCTGACCGAGGGCCTGCTGCTCTGCAGTGAACACATCTGCACAGGCTTTGTCTGCCAGGAGCCTCAGAAGCTTCTGTGACAACATCTAATTTTATACATACAAAAATATGAAGTGAAGATCTGGATTAAACTACGTAGTTCAGTAATTCTGCTATCAAACCTTCTTCTGCTCCACACAACAACCTGGTTCCGGACTAATCCACTGATCCAAAGAGAACATTTCAGAAACAACCCCAATGCAACATTCTCCAAAGTGAAGTATTTCATTCATCTTTATGAGAGTTGACTCTTTAGTCTAACACAGCTCACCGTCTTCTTACTTTGAACTGCAGTCGGGGATCCACATGTTGGATCTTTTACAAGACAAATTCTTAAAGTTTGCTACAGACAGCGACTTTTTTTGGTTTTTTTTGTTGTTTTTTGTCAACACGCTGGACTGCTGAGGTCAGAGGGGAAGCAGGGAGCAGGAGGTTATCAAGCATGACATTCCTGTCCATCCAGTGATGACAAAAGCCAGCAGTGAAGAAGAGGAGGACAAGGTATTTCAGCTTTTAAAATAATTTTGCAATAATCGAAGCGGACACATTTTATAGCATTTCCTAGCATTGCGCGGCTAGCAAGTCCATTACTCCGAAAGACATATGAAGAGTATGGGGCGCCGTTGGTAAAATGTTGCACCTTCTAAAATAACCCTTCTCAGTTTAAGTACATTTAGGATAATCATATTGAATAGTCTTTTTCAAACATTTAGAGAGAAAGTCGTGTAATTCATGCAATAATGTTTTGCAGTAACACAAAGTTGTTAAATAATATAAATATTTAATGTAAAAGTAAATGTTAAATGTAAACGTTAAATGTAAATGCTAAATGTAAATATAAATAGTGGCAAATTGCAAAGGAATGGCCTCTGAAAGAGGTTTACAGTGAGTGCAAAGGATTAGATATTAGTGCGAGTAACGCAGTGCCTTCATTAGCACTGCAAATAATCGGTTATTTGTACATGTTTTTCGGTATTCTGGAATAATAAACTGAATACAGAATACTGTTGTGACTCTGCCTCAAATCGCTGCAACTGTGATAACACTGCGAGAGCTGTGAGCTGTAAAACTTAAACAAAAGCCAACCCTTGAGATGCAGAAAGCCGACCACGTTACAGGGGAAAGGCTGCATAGTTTTTAAGTTTTTCTTAATTACAAATGAATGACAGATACCTGAAAATACCAAAAGGGCCCTTCTTAAGAACTACTAATGCTGCAGTGAGGTGCTTTGAGTCAATGCGTTCAGCAGGTATACGTATGCTTAGCCTCTTGACGATATGACCCTAGTGCTCCTGGATTGGCCGCAGGTCTTTTTGGTATTTTTGAAGGTAACATTACCCAACACTCCTCATACCTAAAGTCTACATCCAGTCAGTCTAACCAGAAGAGAGTTGTTGGGGGGGTCAGATAAATTACTCAGATAAATCACAGCACAAATTTGGTGAATGGGAAAAATTGAACGTAGAAAATTTTAACTGCAGTAAAAGATGAGGAAGGTTTTTTAAAAAGTCTTCGGGCAGAACCTCTGAAAACAGCTGGCTATAATGTACTGCATAGGATGAGGATCTGAAGGAGGTTTGCATCGGGTGTGTGTGATCAGGTGATGACTAAGCATACCACCCAGACACCAGGAGAGGCTTCATTTTGGCAGAGGGTAGAATGAGATGAAGATGACGAGGAGTGTGTTTACATGTTTAGATATCCCAGAGGCTCTTCAGAGGTCGACAGGTCACCGAGCCACCGGAAAACCCCTGTGCATTCCTCACTGTAGGCCCTGCATGTGTTTGTGTGTGTGTGTGTGTGTGTGTGTGTGTGGAAGGCGGGTCAACCAGAGGGCACGCTGCCATGTGGATGTGACAGAGCTGAAAGCATGTTGAAATGCATGTTTTCTTGATGTGGGTTTCTTTCATCTGATTTTCCCTCTTTAACAACACAAGGTTGTAGTTTCCATGTGTGTAGAGGAGAACAATAGTTGTGCGCTGTGGAACACTAAAACAAAACTTAACTTCTGTACATACGTATTGTAGTTTTATAACACAAAACACAATTTTCCCTAAAGCTATAACTAGTTTAGATGCTTCAACAAGGCTGGTGTTATCTAGTATGCATAGCTATACAGAAATCATAATCGACTACGTATGAGCACAAACCAAGCCCACACTTGGTGGGTGGGGGTCGAGAGATGGTCTCGCAACCAGAGGGTTATTGCACAAAACCAGGATAAGGGATTACAGTTTTTACCAACTGCTTACACACGTTTTTAAAACTAAGTCTCCTTTTTTCAAACTCTACACACAATTCTCAAAACTGCACACACAAAATGCGAAATGCCTCACATCTCCTTCTAAAATGCAACACTGCATTCAAAATTCCACAAACACATGTCAGAATAAAGCATTTGCATCAAATGGCAAACACTTCTTTCATAATAATACGTTTTGGGATATACCATGTAAACACTGCTGTTCTAAATCTAAAGCTCTTTGGTCTTTCATAGGCTGATATCTACATTTCAATACAATGTTCTACAGTGAAAGTGATGTGCTGAGAGGGGTAACAAGTATACCGGAAACGCCAATGCAATGTAGAAACAGAAAATATTTATTATCCCGAACATTACTATAAACATGTAAACCAAAAGTATATTCTTTACAGTAGAATACGGTAAATTGTGTGTGGGATCCCGGTCCAGTAATTGGCAGGGGGGGGAGGGGGTGCAGTCCCCAGTGCTAAGCTTCATCTCTTCTCCGAGCTGAGTCTGGCCACAAAACTTCATCCACATCACAAGATACGTTTTCTCTTGCCAAACAACGGGGGAAGTATCTTCTAGCATGGCGTATCCAACCTTGGACAGAGGCAGTTTCTATGTCCCCACATGCGTCCTCCATTGCCTGGAGAAGCGCAATGCGGGCATAGGGTTGACGATCATACACTTTCCAGCGCCAGGCTGAGAAGAATTCCTCTATGGGATTTAGAAAAGGTGAGTATGGGGGTAGGTACAAAACTACAAATTGTGGATGTGTGGCAAACCAGTTTTGGACCAGAACAGCCGGTGAAAACTAACATTGTCCCATATAACCACACATCTAGCAGGTGCCTGATCTGGATCAGGGACAAGCATTGTGTGAATTTCATCCAGAAAAGTGAGTATATGGCCGGTTTTGTACGGACCCAGTGTGGCATTGTGATGGAGGACCCCATTTTGAGTGATGGCAGCACACATTGTTATAATACCCCCACATTGTTATAATACCCCCAATGTCACATTGTTATAATACCCCCACGCTGTCCAGGGACATTGGTAATTGCCTTCTGTCCTATTATATTTCGTCCATGGGGCCTGGTCTTGGTGAGGTTGAAGCCAACCTTTTCTACATAAATAAATTTGTGGCGAAATACATAGGCATCCATCTCCAATACTCTCTGTAACAGACAAAATTATATACAGATGAGTAAATATGGTATGTCTGAAGTACTGGAAGTAGTGTTGCATACATACCTCTACAAAGTCATGTCGCAGATTCTTGACTCTGTCAGAGTTTCTCTCTGATGAATAAATGTAGCATTTTGATTGGTTGTATTTGGAAAAAGGAAAGCAAGTCACTTCCTGATAGATCTTTGTGTTTTAGGCAGAGAATTGTGTGTAGTGTGTTTTGAAAAAAGTGTTTATGCAATTGAAAACTGAGTCAAGCTGAGAAATAGCTTATGGTTTTGAAGATTTGCCAGGTAGTTTTGCACTTTGAGTGAGAGGTTTCAAAAATTGTGTGTCATGAAAAGATTTTGTGTGTAAGCGGTTGATAAAAACTGTAAGCTTATTCAAGTTATCCTCGATGAATTTAGCTTTGACTTGGTTGCACGAAAGCAGGTTGAATAAAACCCAGCTAAGTGTCCCATGGGGCGCCGTTTGTAAAATATCCCACGTTATAAAATCCTGCTCAGTTTGAATAAAGAATTGAAGAATTTATGGTGAGTGCAATAAAGACATTGTTACAAGTGCAATTACAGCGCATTGACAGAAGAGTCTTTAATTGAGGTAGCTTAAAAAACAAACAAGAACATGATTGGTGTCTCTAAAGCGGCAGAACTGATACAACTCAGCCAGCCTGCTCATAATTCAAACAAAAGTACAAAAAAACTCCACAGTGGAGGTCAGGCATAAACCTGACAGCGTTACATACACAACACCATTCCCTCCTGTGAAGTGTCATTTGAGAGGAGAACTTTTCTCATGAAGTCATTTGTCAGGTTTTAATTATCACCCAATAATTACTCACTTGTAAAACAGCCTATTCACATACACACCCTTTTCTTCCCATAATCTATCATCAATAACATAAAATGTATGGAATAAGTTATTTTATCAGGTGAAAATGGAAGGCAAAACATGACCCTCCGCCCCCTCCTTCATATAGGCTTCAGCATTGCTTTTCAGGAGTTTCTTTCATCAGCCCAGCACACCACAGACACACACAGACACACACACACACACACACACACACACACACACA
The DNA here is from genome assembly GCA_021346845.1 of Apeltes quadracus. Taxonomy (NCBI): domain Eukaryota; kingdom Metazoa; phylum Chordata; class Actinopteri; order Perciformes; family Gasterosteidae; genus Apeltes; species Apeltes quadracus. The sequence goes on from CM037927.1 coordinate 1,785,430, forward strand.
CACACACTAGCCACTAGCACACTTCTCACTAGCCCCTGAGTCTAACTAACATTCAAAACACAATACTTTAAATCACTAGAGACTGAAGGAATATTCCAGATTGATGCAGTTGTTGTTTCAAAGTGGGCCAGAGCTACACGTGTTGAGCCACATACATTTTCTAAAGTTTTAGAAGTAAAAAAAAAAAAGTAGCTTCAAAGAGATAAGACATAGGTGTGTTATGCTGTAAGAGGCTCCCAAGGTTTCCAAGGTTTTCTTGATCAGGAGGCTTGTTTATTTAGGCTGAACTCACACTGGTATATAGGTCAAAGATGGACCAAAGCCTGACATGTTTTACAATTACCAATTTTCATCTCAGTACAACTGTATTTTCTGAGTGTCTCCCCATTAACATCAATTGCCAAGGCTTATACAGGGGTTTTGCTATCCCATAATGATTTAATTGTTATTTTCTACAAAAGGAATATTTAAACAAACCAAAATAGAAAAACAAGAAAAAGAGCACCAACAACGTATGAGACACCTTAAATAACCCATTAAGCAGTGAGAATGAGACAGTATATGAAGGGGGCAAAATGCATCTCATCATCAATATCATCATTACCCTGAACACCAGACACTATGTTAATGTGAGTGTCTAAAAGTCAGCTCTCTCAAAAGGTTTCCGTCCAGCATTATTTTGAGCAGACGTTTCACAACCACGTCGACCACCAAAGCCTCGTCATCCATGGGCAAGGACCAATCAGAGGATAGCTATTAGCGCAACACATTCCTCCAACTCCAAAGTGGCATGGCTTTCTGATTATAACTAGACTATTACTCAGAGCCACACCTTTCATAATATGTAGCTTTAATTGTAACTTCCGACCTTGCAGACTGATCCGTGGATCCCATGGCGGGGTCCCGAACCCCAAGTTGGGAACCACTGCAACTTATTGGTTCCAGTGCCAAAGCATGATCGACGTACACATAGTGCAACACCACGGATTCTGCACAGGCTGTCACATCGCTCGCTGGGACTACTACTCCGAGCTCGGGGACGCGCCCGGAGACGTGGACGCGGAGGAGGGATCGGTGTCCTCCGGGTCCTTGTTGAAGCCTCCATCGGTCCCGGAGGAGGTGAACGCGGTTGCGGTGGCGCCCTCCCGCTCGCGCTTCTTCTGCTTCATGCGTCGGTTCTGGAACCAGATCTTCACCTGCGTCTCGTTGAGCTCAAGCGTGGCCGCAATCTCCACGCGCCGGGCCCGCGTCAGGTACTTGCTGAAGTGGAACTCCTTTTCCAGCTCCGTGAGCTGCCGGGTGCTGAAGTTGGTTCGCATGGCGTTGCTATGGACGCCGGCGAGGCCGAAGTCCGACACTTTGGCTGGTTGGGGGAGAGGAGAGGCTGTCAATAATCTGTGATTGGCCCTTATTTCATTGATATGATTAAATACATTTTTAATGTTCATTGAATATTGTAATTAAGAGAACAAAGATGTTTTACCCCCAAAATATTCTTTTTTTTATTTTACCCCGGATATCTTTCAAGGTTTAATGTAAATCAGAAGTAGACCGCTCCTCTTGCTAAGTTTTGTGTGTTACGTTATATTAATATGTATTCATAACCATTCATATCTATTGAGTTTAATTACCAGACTATTTAAAACTATACCGATTTGTCTTGTGATCAGACACACTGATCATGTATAACCAAAGCATTGCAAAAGCAGACGGGCGGAGGGATGGAGAGGCGGGGTGTAATGCAGGAAGGTGGGGAGGGTAAAGATAACAGAGCTGGACAGACTTCCTAGGGTGAGGTAACTGTCTGTTATGTCCATTAGAAGAGAGAGAGCAGGGGAGGGGTCTGGGGGGTGGAGGGCGGGGAACCCCCATCAGACGAAAAAGTCCTGAAAACACACAAACAGCGTTTCTGTTTGAATTGAATAACAACCAGTAGTCCAGTTGACGTCACAATGACATATGACACGTTTTACTGCGTTTAGTAGCTTATGAAATATCACAAGCAATATATGTAAGAAACAAACCATATAGGCCCTCTTTGCTTTACATTATCAATGAGATTAATAAAAGAGTTGGTTTTAACTTTATAATCAATCAGCAAAAAATTGTAATTCATCATAATAATGAATTTGATTAGTTTATTGTGGAGCAAATGTGTGTTTATTATAAAACCGCGTTCGACCGAATTGAAATATGCCCACATGTTGTATCAACTGTAAAAGATCTGTGTAATTAAATTGTACGCGCTAAATGTTGTTGTGTTTTTTAATACAGTGTATGTGAGCATCTTGATGTTGGCCAATTAATGAAGAATGTATGCGTGAATAAATACATCGATTGGCGTTTTTTTTCCTCTTTTTTTCTAATTTCACTTTGGTTTGCATTACAATTAAGTGAGAACAGCGTGCAATCTTTGTAAACAGATACGTTGAAAACGAAGTCCTCCTGGAAATGAAAAACAAATGTATATATCGTACGTCCCGTCTTGTTTACTGTTTACAGACAGCCAGCCGTATGCGCTCGTGATTTTACAATGCAATTCAAAACATTTGATGTGTTACTATTAATTAGCATATCTGACCATAGGGCATGTTTTACCCTAATCTGCGATTTACTTTATAATATATTCTATAATAAATGCAGCGGAGGCCAATGTTTTTAATACTGAATCTCCTCTGTAATGCTTCAACGCACCGACCAGCTCCAGGAAAAACTCCGCTCGTCCATACCTGTCTTAGGCGGGTTCCTCTTCACCTTCATCCAGTCGAAGGTCTGCCCTTGCCCAGTCTCCTGGCCCTCCTCGTCTCCTTTCTCTCGGTCGTGGGAGACGGGCAGCTCCCCGTAGCCTCCCCCGTGTGGAGTCCCAAGGTAGCCCGCTGAGTCCAGCCCCCCGCCGAGCTGCTGCGGGTACTGTGGTCCAGCAAGAGCGCCCTGAGGTCCGCAGAAGGCCCCAGCTAAGGCCCCGTAGCTGGGGCCGACGGCGGGGGCCGAGCTCGGAAATGTTGATTGATGATAGTAGGTGGAGGCGACGGGCTCCTCCATGAAATACTGGGAGTGAACGGTGTTGGCAGGGCCTACTGCGTTTGAATAATCCGGGTTCGTTGCGCAGACCTGACCCGCATATGCCCCGGTGCTTCCGCTATTCCCGGTATTATAAACAGACAATGCTCCACTTTGTAAGCTTTGTGTTGGATGAAGTTGATGGTTGTAGCCATTGTGCGTTTGCTGATGCTGTGCTTGTTCAGGATGATGATGTTGCTGATGATACTGTGTCACCCTTGCGGTCTCAGGCTCTCCAGAGCCCCCATACAGTCGTGCGTCCACTGTGTAAGTGGCTCCCACGCGGCTGCTGTCCCCTCTCACCCCTTTAACGGGAACCGGAGAGCCGGTGGGCCCCGCGTGGAAGGAGCCGGAGGTCACCGGGAAGCCCTGATGCTGATCCAGAGGATGATGATGCAGATGATGATGATAATGGTTGTAACCGGATTTGGGCGCAGCATAAGCGCCCGTCCCCGGCAGGTTACAAATGGGGTACTCCACAAACGAGTTCATGTTGTCCATGCAGCCAGTCAGGTTTAAAATGATTAGCAAAAAAGCAGCCCACACACTACAAGACTTGAGTTAGATCAAACATCCTAAAACAAAAATGTAAAATGCAAGAAAAAAGATCAAACACAAAAAAACAGTAGGCGGTTAGAGAAAAATATTGTAAAATAGTTAAGCAAAAACATTGAGGTAAAGACACTGGAAACAAGCAAAAACGCGCTCCGCCGTGGTGCGTTTGTGTGCGTCCACGGGAGGCCTTCGCGCTGTCAATGGCTCAATCTCAACCCGCGTGTCTCCGTTGTGGACGGCAGCAAAGCACCGCGAGAATACGGAAAAGAGTCGAGTCACCTCTTTCACCTGCGCGCCGTTTATACTCCGTCCTAATCCTTTCTGTTTTCGCCTATTTCTCCGCGTTTCCCCCTTCGCTTTCCCGTGTTCTTTTCTTTCCTCTGCCACGGGTCACGTGGCTCGTCGTCACATCGCCTGTGGTGACCGGAGGACAAGAGTTTGTCAGCCGGTCACAGAAAACGGGGGTGGAGGGTGCGAGACCAATGGACGGGTGGGGGGGACTTCTCGGTTCTGGAGTGTATAGTTCTTGCGTGCGTGAGCGCGTTTGCGCCGACGCACGCGCTCCATCCATCACTCGCCGTGACATTAGCGCGACAAAGGGACTTCAATCAAACGGGCCCATCAATCTGATATAAACGCAGATCTGTCAGAGCAGAGAGGGAAAGAGAACAGAAGAGGAGCTGTGTGAGCCGGCCGGCCTGCTGCTTCCAGACCTCCTTTCTGCAGAAACAAGTTTTATAATAGTACGAACTCCTGTACATTCATGCAGGCCACTATACATTTCCTCTTCTCCTCCGGCCCCACAATCATCTGCACGGATTAAACCAATGTGATTTTTTAACACCTCCAAAAAAACACGTGAAATTCATTGGGATTATGCAGGTATTCACTATATTCACTATACTCCCTGTGAATCACCATAAAATGTTACTGCACAAATGCAGGATTGCATTGAGGCATGTAATTGTTAGCATTGTTTTATGAATGGATAATAAGAAATATTGTAGAAGATGTGTACATATCCTTTGCATTCTCTTTCCAATGTGTTTTTATCTCCTGTACCTTTGTGCCATAATACAGGACGTTTCTGATAGTCCTGTGATATTGTATGTACAAAAGGCTGACATGTATTTTATTTCACTGATGAGAGGAAATAAAAACGATTTGCCTGTTAGTTCTTATGAAGTATCCAACAAAGCAGGAGAAAGGAATTCATAGTGCCGCAATAAAACGTCATTGATAGCCACAACCCATCTGACTGCCAGAAATACTTAACTTAGAAATCCTATCGCTCCCGTCTCGCAAATAAAAATATTCAGTTGGTGTGCGTGGTCCTTGCTAGTGAAGTGGAAATATCTTAATTTAACACATCTTTAACGTCTGATTCCTCCTCAGCTGAGGCTGACTCCATTCTTCGTGGCAGGATTTCCCCTGACCTCTCTGTGAAAATACAACATGAAGCTTGTGGAAGGAGAGCCGAAGCAGCTTGTTGGCTGCCGAATGATTGACTCTGTGTCATCCATTGGCAGACTGTAAGTTTGTCTCTCCTTCTTACCTCAACTCTCTGCTCGATTCACAAACACCAATAGTCACCAAAAAGATTATTGATCGGACTGTATCTCTTTGACTCGCATGATGGGGGCCAATTATCCAATGAATCAAAGGTTTCCCATTGACCAGTTGTGATCACAGGGACTTTGGGAAATGGTTTACTCTTTTTTACCAATTGGATTGGGGAGGCCATGGATTCCTGATGCCAGAATGTGCATGAGGGAGTGCACTTGTCTCTATTTGCAAATTGAATGAATGAGCTGATCTGTTATAGAAACAACGTTAAAGCAGACAGGAGGCCTTCTGGTCGGACAACCCCCGCTGGTCCAGCAGGACAGGAAGCCGCAGTAGCCACGACAACCTCACAATGTTCTTTCTGTAACTGCATGGAACAATGACTTGCTGAGCTGTGCACGTGATTGGGCTTTCTTTCCCAAAATGTTGGTGTTTACCACTCCTTGGATTCTTTCCTCTATTGGTTTTTAAATTGTCCCATGATTACCTTGAAAATAAAATTATCTCATTCATAACCCATCATCAATCTTTACAGAATTCAAGAATTTCGGTTCAAAGTGCTAGCTTATTTGTTTTTTTGGCTTTGTTTGTATTCTTTGCACATTATTGTAATCTTACATTATTTGGATTTTTCAAAAGCAATTCCCTTTGGGATACCTTCATTTTATTCTTATCCTTCTATGCCTGTGGCAAATATTTGCTAATTTGGTCTTCGTTTGTAAAGTTTGCACACCTTCTCCCCCCTCCCCTCATTATGAACTCCTCATCCATTTCTCCCCTCCAGAGCCCCTGTGAAGGAGCTTGACAGCAAACACGCCGCCGCCCGCTGCAGTACGAGTTCAGGACGAGCGGCGTGGGCGTGCGACAAGTAGGAAGGTTAATGATCAGCGAGAGGCTGAAAGGAGAGAGAGTGGGTAGGAAGTGAGCGGGAACAGGCCGGGACATGGAGAAGAAGATTAAATGACGCCCACGAGGCTGTTTGGCAGTTATAGGCCTACAGGAGAGACAGGTCAAATGGTCAGGTTTTTTTCAATTAATTCAAGGATTCATTCAGTTCTGTTAATTCATACTTCTGATATGTGTTGCTCTCAATCATGAAGGCTTGCTCAGGTACTTCTTGTGTTGGGGCCATTTTAAAATAATAAAAAAAAATCAAGTGTTATTGACAAATTCATAAAAATAAAGCATTTTTATTTTTAGTTGTTTAGTCTAGTCTAAAAAATTGTTATATGATTCTTGCAGTCATGATTGAGGAAGAGCTGAGGCCGCGCTGAAGGGGTCCAACAGACAGCGACCCTCTCTCAGACTCTCCAATCCCAATGTGAAAAGAGAACCTGATGTTTTGGGCCTCATCCTCAATTACGGAACTCATAGTAGTTATTTTACCCTACAAGACTAGCTTTTCTTAAACCTAACCAAGCAGCTTAATTGCCTCAGTCTAACTAACTCATGTGAAGTCAAAAGTTACATTTTAAAAGCCTGTATGCATGCTGCATGCAACCTTTTCAGGAAAACACAAGGGGCAAGGACAAATATGACCCCTTATATAACGGTACTTTGCGTTGACTGCTGATGCTCTGTCCCCCTTAAGTAGAAGTTGCAAGTCAATAACAACTGCTTCCCTTTACAATCTTGTATCGACCAGGGAAAGGGATTTTTCGACATTTGCACGCCCCAAACCCAGGAGTATTCTACTTGGGTGCATCAACATTGCTGCACACGGATCAATGGGGCAGTTCAATCAGAAGAGACCAGTCAGATAAAAAAACTTACTCAAGCAAGAGAGAATCCTATTCATAGAGACACCAGCTACATGATAGGCTAATAAGGTAATTGTGTCATTGTGCTTACTAGATAGAAAGTACCTGCTGATCTTAACAGCTGTTAAGGTGAATGACAGCTCTGTACCGATCACTCCTAGAAAATAATGAGAGAACATGAGGAGCGTTTGGCACATGTATAAGAAATAAACAACATGCTAAGGCAGGGAAAATGGTCTCTGTGTCAGAACTTGCGATATAGCTTCATTTATAGTTAGTGTGCATGTGTGTTGCATGTGTGTCGTTGAGCGAGAAAGACTTTGGTGCTAAATATAAGTGTTAGTGTCCTGGGACACAGTTGCGTTCCGAATCTGCACAGGACTGTTGTCCTCTACAAGGGACGATGCTTGGGAGGCTCAGCTACATTACATTACATGTCATTTAGCTGACACTTTTATCCAAAGCAACTTACAATAAGTGCATTTCAACCATAGGGATACAAACTCAGAAGAACAAGAAACAAGAAAGTGCAATTTCATCAAATAAACCAATTTACAACTTGCTATAGATATGTATATAATGTATATAAGTACAATTTAAGTGTTATAATTTGTTGGTGTTTTGTCAAGGTATAGTCTGAAGAGGTGTGTCTTTATGCTGCTTTCCGGTTGTCTCGTAAATCCGCCGCCCGAGCTGGAAAGTGTAAATTACCCAGCTCTCTTGCGGCATTCTGGGAAGACACGCCCCCATTAGGTCGCTATATCAGCCGTCCGACTCGGGATTCTGAGAGTACCCCGAGTATACGACATACGAACATACGACTCGCAAAACAAAGATGTCTGCGCCCACATTTCATGGAAGTTGATATGAATTAAATTTGTATTTGTACTACGTTGGTCGTTTTTTTTTGCTAACAATAACAACAACTAGCCTGCCACTGCCACCGGTGGCTCGAGAAAAACGCGACTGCACTTGTTATAAAATGAAATAGGCGAAAATGGAAAAATATTACTGAAATGTAAGACTTGCAATAATGGAATTACTTAAAATGTCAGTGTTTCTGTAATACCTCTACATCATCCTAAAGTCGCTATACGATTTCTATAGTAGTTTTATAGTACTTCTATAGTATGTCCCAAAGTACGATAGTATTTCTATAAGATGCCTATAAGATTACTATAGTATTTTGTCGAAAACGTCCTGCATTAGCATGGCAGCTGCTGCATTTGTGACGTCCATGTTCTTTTCAACTCGTCCTATAGCAAGACGCATCTGGAACGCTATAAGTGGTACAAAACCGGCAATGACGTCACTTTCCAACTCGGGAGGCCGACGTACGAGACAACTGGAAAGCAGCATAAGTTTGCTAAAGGCTCTTTGTGGTCCCGATGTCATCAAAGTGCTCATTACACAAAAAATACCCGGAAAGAAGCTTAATTAGTCAGAGCCTTAACAAAACGTGGATTATTGTTGAAGGAGAGTGAGAATTAATGTGCAGTGTGGTGTCCCTTATGGGCATGCATTCCACGCAGTAATGTAGTTATCCATGGGGAATTGTTGGTGTGAGAACATCCTGGTACGGATCACACAGGTCACGTAGCTTTAGCAGGAGGCATGGCTAACGCCACTTTTGGGTGTATTCTAAGTATGCATTTTCTGTTTTCCGTCTGAAAATATATACAGTACAAATACAACATGGGTCACAGTGAGGGAGCGATGTCAATAAGTGTTGACTTAGCAGGTGCGTAATCATGCTTCTCAACCAATAAGAGTATTGGGGCCAGGCATAATTGGAGTTTGACGTTGAGAAATGGAGAAAGGGCCTCCCTCTTTCCATTTCCCTGTCCCTGCCACTTTCATGTCACTATCTTTTAAATATTTTCCAGATGGTGGAGTTGATGGAACCAAAGTTGTTAAAAACCACTATTGTTATTGTTTTTCAAATACACTCAAGACGTAAGTACAAACGGCTTGAAACTCTTTACTCGGGTAACCCAGCCTTGCCATTCTTCAAGTTCTTCCCTTAAACCTGAATCCTGCCTGGATTCTAAGTCCCTCCATGTACTGCTTCTTATAAACATCAATAAGCATTATGAACATCAATCTACTAAAATAAAGAAAATAGATGTATAAGTCTTTACTTGCTGTTGCCTCAGAAAGAGCCTGTTATAATTTATCATTATTATTATTATTAATAGTGATACATCCCAATAAAAATCATGCAATTATTTGAGACCACTTAATTCTATACCATTATATGTATCCTACATGGCACAAAATAAAATCAACAGATTATTTGTCTCACAGTACTCTACATATTTTTCCAGAACCAGTCCCCTGGAAGGGGTGTGACTTCCCTCTTTGCTTTATGCTCAGGGTCTTTTACTGTTGATCAAAGATGTTAGCGACTAGCTTGATGTGTCAGTTTTCTTTAGAAGCTTCAACTTTACTTCCATCAGGAGACACAGTGTAGGAAGCCAAGCAGAAAAGCACGCCTAGCAGTAGAAATTATAATATGTGTGAGTACTGGTAGAATTATAGTTTGTGTGTTATTGGATATTAAATATGATATGATATGATAGTATAACCATTTCTATATTATGAACTAAACATACTCTAAATCCTGTATGTTATTCAATACTATAAACATGACATACATTTTATCAACTGGGAGGACAGTCTCCACTCTGATGTCCTTTGGGTTCTTCCTGAGTATTATTTTTCCCCATTGAAGGTTTTTTTGTGGGTTTCACAATTTTTTTTGGGACATCAGCTATTAGATGATAATGATAATATAATGCATGCCATATTATGTTTACTCGAAGAAGCTTTAGCGTTCAATGAATGAATTATGATATTGACCATGGTCTGGTTAGGTTAGAGAGGGTTATCAGGTTCGGTCCCAAAATGGAGGCAGAGAGGACGGCACAGTGACCAACCTGTGAGGATTTATGTTTGGATGAGCAGACAAGACTGTAAAATAATGGACACACCCTGCGAAAAGCTGTGTTGGAGGAGAAACAGTCAGAAGCTTCCGGAAATCCATGCTTTATGGTGTGAATAGACATTTTCTATTTCGGAAAATGTAACGCTATTCATAACGCAATTCGCTTTGTATCTCCTTCCGTCAGTTTTTATAACAGAGCCATGTGATTCATTATTTACAGATCTTGAAGTATTTTCAGAGTATTGGCACTTGGACACTACACGAAGATTTATAATCGACAGGCATCTGCCCTGACGGCCCAGTGCCGTGGTAGTTAGCCTTGTTGCCTCACAGCAAGAAGGTCCTTGTTTCGGATCTACCCAGTGGCTTTTCTGTGTGGAGTTTGCACATTTGCGTGTCTGCATGGGTTCTCTGCGGGAAATCCAGCTTTCTACGACTGTCTAAAAACATGTTCTGGGGTTAGGATAATTGGTGACTCTAACTTTCCCGTAGTTGTGTGAGAGTTAATGGTTCTTTGTTGTATGTCAGCCCTGTGATTGACTGGCGGCCAGTCCAGGGTGTCCTCCATCTCTCGGGCCAATGTTAGCTGAGATCTTCTGCAGCCCCACTGCAATTCTCTAAGGATAAGCAGTAACGAAGATGACTGACTGAGTGAGCAGCTAGATGATTGACTGGCAATGTAATAGTTTTGATGTACTTATTGGTTATGAGAGACCAGCTAATCTAAATGGCTGATTCCACGATTGACAGGTTTCAATCCATGACAGCTATGAAATAATGAGTGAGCATGCAGTGAGGAGTGATTGGCCGATGCATGAGAATTAAGCTACGGGCCCAAGCACAAGTATCATCACCCTGTCTGAACTCAGGTGATGGCCTCATTTCAAAGGAACGGCTCTTTTAGTAAAGACGTTCTGCTTTTCTTTACTTTTTTCTGTACTCTGCCGATTGACAGGCCGACCTCCATGCCTTCTGTGAGGGTTGTGACCTCCCGTATGGTTCAGTCTGTTTTTTGTCTTGTGTCAGAGCAGGAGTGGAATGTAAGATTTAGACCTACGCCTCAAACTGTCCTTTAGTGTTTCAGGTTTTTGGTCTGCATATTTGGGATGTCTGTCCAGTATGCCTCACAGCCCTGAATTAAGAAGCACAATTCAAGTGCAGGGAATTGGACCATAAAGTTGGACATGGCTTCAGAGAAGAGCAGAAATCTGATTGGACAAATAAGAGTCCTGTTTTTCTGCTCGCAAAAGTCTCAAGAGACAAGTCAAATAACCCTGGAACCAGGAAGTTATGCTGCAGTATTCCTGGAATAGAGTGGTGATGTGTGTGTGATACGAGGGACTTTCTGAAAATCATGAAAGATGATATAGCTCGGCAAGTGAAAGGGAGGCATTACTGTGTTGAAGAAATTGTGCTTCCAGACTGTTGGCGTTGTTGCATTAGCTGGGAAACCTGAACCACTGATGAGCACATATAACAGCTTTCATAATCTGTTATTAATAACATTTACAGACACCCACCCACACACATTAACTTGTGGGAAAAGAGAGGGATAACATACCAACAAAGCATAGAAGATGTTTTTTTTTTTACTTTTCCGTGATGTTGTTTTAACCCTGGCAGCTTACATTTGAGTAATCGGTGGTATTCGATCACGATAGATTGCTTATAAGAGGGTTTTGTGGTATCGATCTTGTCTTTTGCAAATAAAGGTGATAAGAAGTTGGAGCTAAGTACAACCAACTGCTAAATAAAAAAATGCAATTGCTTGTTGGCCAGTGCCGATTAGTTGTCTGTTGAGCACTGATACTCTGTATAAGAACTGGATATACGGCGCTGCCCTGACTATTTGCAAACAGATATGACACAAGAGCGTGGAGCTTGGTATATCATAACGCTGAATAAGGTATTTTAGGCAACCAAAAATGTTGCTATCAAAATAAGTAAATGAAATAAACAAATGAAAAACACTTCTATAAGACAAAAAATACAAACATCTCCAAGACTGAACAATAAAGAGGTGGTACATCACTAGGCAACAGTTTAGGTCAGGGGTGTCAAAGTCATTTCAGGTTCGGGCCAGATAGTGAAATATAAATTGTAATTGTAAAAAAACACACAACGAGCATCTCGTCTGTTGGCGCAAAGTCATCCGGCGGGCCCCAGTGGGCCGGATTTGGCCCGCGAGTTTGACATATGTGGTTATTTCAGTAAAGAAAGTGCGTTAAAATATTTTTATATATTTATCGCATTAATCTTGTCCACATTAATTCCATAGATTAACGCTTTCATTTTGACAACCCTAGTCCATCCATCCATCTTCAAAACTGCTTATCCTATACAATGTTGCAGGACTTTCTTGGTGTAAGGTGAGATGTGCTAACCACCACACCACCATACAGCCCAGATATCTTCCCATTGAGTTTAAATGAAGTGAGCTTTCTTAAATGCAGCATCTAGAATCCATTAGAAGAACTACAGCCCAAGACCCAACATCACTGCAAGAAAGAACAATCAGTACTGTGTGAATAAAGATAAAACTGGTCCAAATTGGACAACAAGTTTGAGGTCACAGCAGCTATGTACTGTGTACACAGAATAATAATATGAGCAAAAATGGGAGCCTGAGGGGATTTCCTAGCTGGCTCGCCGCTATCAGCCGTCAGATAAAACGCTGTCAACTCGAGCCACTCTTATCTACACAGCACATTTACACCAGGGCTATGCTCGTGGAGAAGGGCCACGAAGGACAACAACTGCCTCAGGCCGATGGCACCTCCTGTACATGCATAGAACTGAATTGTTTCATGAATTGTAGAATGTTGTGAGTTATTTAGCGCAGATTTGTTGTGAGACTAGTAAAGTGCTATACAAGTATACAATTTCTATTTACCATTTCTATAAGGTAGATGATAAACTGTAAAAGACCGACTGTAAAATAGCATTAACCTAAAAAGCTTGTACTTTTTCAAACAATTTACTAATGAAACCATGACTAACCCATGAGAAGGCCTAATGCAGCAGTGAACGTATCTGTAGTGGCCATTTATCCATGGGACCAATGAAATATTACATGTCAAAGGGCCACTGCTTCTAGCTTTGTTCTTCTTTCATGCAGGAAGTAAGCGGATTGTCCCGGCGATCTTTTTCTTTGTTTCGCATTTATTTCACAGAAACCACCGAACACATAGCAGTGTTGCTCTAACTCGCCGTGCTATGTTGACTCACTGTGCTGTGCTGATTTGCTGGTAAAAAACTATTTGTCACCTAGGTGAATGCTGGTCCTATACCTGGCTATGCCCTTAAATGACCTCCGGTTGCCCACAGTATTACCCAATTGATAAGTGGTCGAATTACCCAAACAATTAACCAAAACTACACATATTTAGTGACAAAAAATGATAAATCCAAAATGACCACAGAAACACAAAGTTATCTTAATACTATATGTATCCATGAAATCAAACAATAATATTTAAGAATAAATAACTAAATAATAGCTTCCACAAAAGTATAGTTTTTTTAATAATCATTTACTGTAAACAAAAGACTTCTCAACTGGGAATTTTACGAGTGCAAAAAGACATACTGTAACGTCTTATACGGTGTCACTTTATTATTTACAGTAAACTTCTGGCAACCACAGCTGCCAGTAATTTACTCTGTATTTCACTGTTTTTTTTTACAGTGTGATATCTATTCTTCTTTTGAGCCGCATTGCCCATATCCCAAAACTATTAAAAACACATTAATGAGTGAACCAGTGCACTGGTTGACATGCACCAATAGCATTAAGAAACATGCTGCAGTTCATCTTCACTCCCACATACATTGCCCTGCTGCCAAAAAAATGTGGATCAAATGTGGATTAGTATGCTGCTGTAAATAGTGCCCAAAAAATTCACTATTAATTTTTAATAAAACTTACAGGTACCATCTGATTTATGAAATTATCGAGACTTAAAACAAATAAAATAAAAGACAGCGTGTTAGTTTATCTATTTGATTCATACCCTCCTTTTTAAGAATCAAGTGGCTTTTGCCTGAAGCCACTTATCTTGTTTTTAATTAAAATATGACAATAAGAAACATTTCAACCAACTCTACCGTGCAGCTGCTGCTGTCCTGTAGAGTGTTGTCAAGTTGTGTTCAATTCATGATGACTTTGTGTTAATACCTGATTTAGAATAAACTGAAAAGATGTATTAATAGATCGTTATGTCATTCAGTAATAAAACAGTAGTGGTGGAAGTAATGTATTTATTAAGTGATACATTTAACCGTTTTACACAACAAATTCCGCTCTTAGCACAAAAGTTAATTATAATCAGAAACACGGGTAAGAGACTCTCACCACAACTCTCCAACATCGAGAATGAAGCTACAAAGGACGCACCTGGTTTAAACATGTGCGGCTGATTGGACACAAGAGGAAACCATCAGGGACCCGGCAGACAATCACAATCACAACAAAAGATAACACACATGATGAGAAAGTGAAGTTAATCAAGGGACATGAGAGGCCGGCAACTACAAAATAAAACAGGAAACAAACCCACACTTTGAAATTTGTTGTGGATAGCTTAAATAATAGGGGTGTAACGATTTGTTTTAACAACGATTCGATTTGTATCACGATTCGTGGTTGTCGATACAATTTAAGGACGATATTGGTTCATTTAGAACGATACAATCCGCAACGATTCACTGACTTTAAAACGATTCAGTAACTCTTAAGCCAAAAATTCAACCAGTGTGACTGAAATAAAATTTCCTAGATTCCTGTTGTTTCTTGTAATGGAATCAGGTAACAATTATGAATATAAATAAACAGGTAAACAACAATGAATGGCAAATGCATTCCCATTTTATTTGAATAAAGTGCAAACACTGTTGCACTGTAGCAGTGTAGCAGAAAAAAACCTGTATTAGTGATATACACAAAAAACACCCATGCAATAATGGTTTCCCCCTACCAACCACCGCGAAACCCCTCTATTTCAACCCTTGTGGAACATTCCGTTGGCTTTGCCCGTGAAACCCGGAAGTTGAATCGGGGCTCGGGACGGCGGGACCTGCATACTGCGTGAGCACGTCACGGCTCAGTCCGTGACAGCTTTTATCATTTAAAGTGCTAAGATAAAACATTCATATAAAGTCTGACGTGCTTAAATCCAATGGGTTATTTCCTAGTATCGATACAATCGATTTATTACATTTTAAAACAAGGTTAGATCGATATATGTCGTCCATAAGGCCAACTCGCTGAGTACAGATCGATGTAGTTGGATCAGAGGAATATAAATCGATACATCAATGTAATAGATGGATCGTTACACACCTATTAAATAACATTGGCTGCTGGTTCAGGATCTGGTTGTACTGCCTCTCTGCAGTCTATTTATTGGCTGGTAATTGATGCATTTGGATTGACCATTGAAAACTGTTTGTGCTAGTCCCTATCCCTAATAAATATCAATAAATCCTGTGGAATGGGTCTTTATTGACCTATTAGAGAGAGACTGCAAGTGGGGTTCACCAACACACATATATAGACAGTGATTTGTGTTTGGTGCGTTTCCTCTGAGGCTCATACCTGACATCGCAATACACAAAACGTATTTGTGTGTGTGTGTGTGTGTGTGTGTGTGTGTGTGTGTGTGTGCAGCCTCTTTTCTCTCTCGCACACTTAAGCTGTGAATTGATGTAAGCCCTCAGGTGCAGAAGCATTGATCATCTGACTGAACTACTTCACCGAACAGATGCTCTTAGTGGATGCTATTAAACACACCCTTCTCACACAGAATAACCAGAGAGGTGGGGCAATGATCAAATCCTCAGGCATAAGCATGTGCCAAACATTCATGAACAGCATGTAAGCGTGGTTCTCATTTCATCTCTAACCCTGCCTTGACCTTAAATATGCTCTATGGAACCTGATCGGAGAGGGTCTGTCAAGCTAAATTTGAGTAATTGTTCACGTCCCATAAGAACTGACACAAGTTATGAAGTTGTGCATATATGTACCGTATTATTAGTGTTGCTAATTTTACTAGTAACTTTTTTTTTCTAATAACATTTTTGTTTAAAAAATAGCGACTTACTGCAAAGGCATCATTCTACAGTTAAGCTCAAACATGGCATTCGATGATTATCAAAGTAGAATTAAATACATTTTGGGGGATCAATTACATTACATATCTCGTTGCAGTACTTCCCATCCAACCCACGACCTTCTTGCTGTGATACGACAGTTCTAACCACCACACCATATATAAAGTCAGGTATGTATGTATATATACCCAATACTGTCTATTAAAGGTGTTTCATCTAAAATAATCTATGAAATAAATGTGTTTGTCTGTTAAATTGTTATGGAAAATTCCTGTAAAGGTATGGTTCTCGCACTGCCGGTGGCAGCCCCATGGCCGCAGGAGCGGTACCGGCCATTCCTATTCGAATTATTTTTTTTTCCTTAATTGAACGGTTTTTGTTTGGAAGCCGCTGCTGCCAGTCATTTGACTGTTATTTTATATGATTTGAATGTAATTTAAGAATACAGTCATATGCTCTAGAATAATTACAGTATTCCGTAAAAAAATAAGAAAGACATTTAAGTTGTAATTATTAGCATACTGCTTACATTTACAAAATGACTGTAAAAATGTAAATTTGTAAATCATGTCAATTTTTTACAGTGTCGATTTTTCCCAGACAGTTCTCTGACCAAATTTGTCATCCTACCACTTTTGACTTCTGTTGACTACACAGTCTGCATCCTGCATCAGCAAAAAAAAAACCTCTGCATGTAAACTCAGTGCTCAGTGCATGTGGCAGAGCAGCAGAACTGTCTTTGTGTTTGAGGGGGAGGAGGAATCCCCAGCTTCCATATTTCACCAGAGCTTCTAAATGGGTGATCTATCACGCCTGAGTCATGCAATATCATACGCACAAACACACACAAAGAGAGGAGGCAGAAATCATAACAGTGATGGTGACGTTGATGCAAGAGATATAAGGAGCAGTCCCCATATTACAGCACGGCAGCAGGCCGACAGGTGGTGACAGCCAGGAGAGAGAGATTACTGGAACACACACACATACAGGCACTCAAAGGGTGAGATATGTCCTCAGTATAGAGATTTACTCTGCTGTAATCTCTTTGTCTACAACAAACACTCATGGGGATGGCTACAGGAGAGAGAGAGGCGGTGTGTCAGTGTAAGACGTGTGGCCCTCTTGTCAGGCTGGTAAACCCAGTGTCATGTTTTACACAGCGTCCTAGGGAGTTCATGGAGTTGTTTGAATGTTTTTTTTTGCATTTTTTGTAATTTTGCTTTAGTTCGTCCATAATGCAATACTCGCCTACCATTTGCACATTAAAAGTGTGTAGTAGCTGCGTTTCACCCCAAAGGAGAAGCTGATGATGTTTTATCCAATCGGAGATGTGGCCAAAGAGTTCACCAAATACTTAGATGCCACTAAAGATATTACCGTATAACTGTTTTTGTAATATGTGCAATATTCACTTGTGGAAGTCTCAACCTATAAGTCGTACCAACCATTTGCAACAGAGTCACAAGGCTACAACAATCCTTCCTCTGTCTGAAGATTTTGTTGCGCCTATGCGTCTACGAATGCAAACACAACTAAACTGCTTTAATTGAATATTGTATCCATAATGATGCGCCACACAGCTGTCTTTTCTGTGCTGCAGTTAAAAAACACCTTTGGCATACATGAAATCGAATAATTATGGTGAATTTCACTCTCTCTATTGTCAGGTACAAGTCACAGTGCAGTGCAGTAAATCCATGCAGTGTGCAGTGCTCGGTAAGTGGATGCCAATCACAAAAATACAAACTAGCATGTTAAAACAAGACAACATAAATGTTACTGATTCCGCAATTCCCTCTCAAAGTATTCTCCTTTTGAGCCGTACAGCTACGCCCGTAGATGATTATCTTAGCTTAGCATAAAACCTGTTTTTGCAAATGTTAATCTATTTCAGACTTATGATGAGCTCAAATCTGGATCTGAATAAGATAATTATTTAATGCATCTTTTCTCTGCCACTTTTTGGGGGTCCAAGTTAATGAGAGTATGTCTTACCTCAGTGGAGATTTGTATGGTTCTGTTTCTTGCCTTCACTACTGACAAATCTAATATGTGGACAAGCTTTTGATATTGATTTGAATCATCACAGACACAATCCCTAATAGTTTTTGTGTTCTGCGACTTCCACCAGCATAGCATACATAAATAACAGTAAAGCATGACACTAAAGTACAGATCCTATTAATTTGCACAAAACCAAAGTATCTAAGATTAATTTGTCCCATCCAGACTCATTTTATACATTGTAGCTGCCCGAGCTAGCCACAACTGTCTTCACCTTCACGGATTCGGAGAAAACATAAGGGTTATGGTTAACATTCCACAAAACCTTTCAAATCAAACTTTTTAGAGACTTTTTATTATCAAGCTTTTTCTACAGGACCCGAAAGCAGAGTATGAAAAATTGAAGTCAGCAAGTTATTTGGGGAAACCCTTCTTATGTTTGTTTTCTTTTTGTTTTATATACATATGAACAGTACTAGTCAAAGGGTTGAACACATTTCCCCATTAATTTCAATGAGAAAGCGTGTCCAAACTTTTGACTTGGTACTTTATATGTGTCTTTTACAACTTGTATTCTTCTTCTTCTTCTTCTTCTTCTTCTTCTTCTTATTATTATTATTATTATTATTATTATTATTATTATTATTATTATTATTATTTCTGCCAATGGCTCCCCTGGGAACAGCATTTCCCTTTAAAACGTGTGCTTACTTGAATGGAGCCCAGAAGAGTTTTGTGCTTAACACTTAAAGAGGCGAGAGGCGGCACTGACCTGAACAGAAGTGTGTGGTCATGAGTCAGACTGCATTGGAGGGGCTGTCTGAATGATTATATTTCATGCATTGCTTCAGTTCAACGATCCAATAGAAATACCAAAATGTGTATTGTTTGAATTAGTGTTGAATCCTCTCAGATTCTGGTTGAAAAAAAATGAGGACAATGGGAGTTGGGCTTCTTCAATCTGTGTTCATGAATTATACATTAAGCTTGAAGAAAAACAGTTATATTTAATGCGGTCAGGAATGAACCACATAAGCGAAAAAAAAAGGTTTTTTTCCCAATTGACATGGAGTGGTTTATTAAATTGCGACTTACTGTTGTTTTGTTAATTACAATAGAGATGTATTATGTTATACTGACAATGAAGCTGCATTATGATAAATAAAATCATCACGCACCAACCAATGTTGTTAACTAGACTAACTAGATGTGTTGCCAATAAGTCAATGATCCTGATTGATGATTAGATATTATCGTCAGTTGATGTCAAAATAATTATTGTTTTAGTTGCTTTTGCAATTTGCATTATTTTAATATTATTATTACTAGTAGTGTTTTAGTTATTGTTATTATTTTACTACATGTATCGGGATTATTGTTATTCAATAATCCGCCATACACCTGTGAATTGGTATCCAAATCGAATAGGCATATTCCACATATTCCTTTCATTTGACTCTCCCTGCTAAAAACACACCCACAGAAGCACACAGACACACACATACACATACACACACCATGCCTGTCACACTGAGCCAGTCATTCTGTAATGGCTGCCACTGCTCATTGTTCACATCCTGCTTTGTCTTCATCGCCATTTTGACTCTGTGGGAGGAGGAGCAGCTAGTTAGCATCACAGACACACACACATACACACACACACACACTAATGGCAGCCATGCTAACTCAGGGATCATATTCATCCTGCCAGTTTAATGGTGGGGAAGAATCTATAAAGCAGTGCTACCGTTAGCTTCCTTTCTCCTAAACTAGAACGTGACATATGCTGATCTGGGGTCAGCTCTGGCTCCCAGTTTTTACTGAACAGCTGCATTTCTGCTATTCTCACATGGTGTTACTCTGCTGCTATTGTGCTCTGCTAACCACTAGCTCCTTCACAGCAAAGCTCACGAGATGAAAAACAATTACCCAGCCTAACCTCAGATCGTAACTCCTGTTTGTATCTCCTCTCATTCCACAGGGTTATCTAGGGTCAACACCAGCTGACCCACTCTGGGCCAAACAAGGCTACATTTCAGGCTATGTATTTATGTGGCAAACAAAAATATAAGGAGCAACGCACTTCAGAAAAATTGCATTTAGTTCAAATCCTGAGTTGTTAAATGTAAAATGTATATTTGAAGGTTCAAATATTATAAAATTACACTGAAACTTATTTTATAAAAGAATATTTTCCTAAAAAGCCATTATAACCAGCTTATATGTATAAATATGGCATGGAAATTATTTAAACTCTATAAAATCTCTATAAATACTGCTGAATTCTCACTTGTATATGGTGTTAAAATAGCATGAATTCCTTATCTGCATGAACATGTAAATTCTGCATTTATCTTAATGATAAAGGTTATTCTGCACCTCTTGTATTCATCACAAAAAAAGACATAGGCCACATATTAAATGTTTTTGTTTTTATTATTATTCCACTATGAAAATATATGTACAATAAATAATTTGGATTTTCACTATTAAAGAATCTCAATAAATAAACTTGAGTCTAAAACTCGGGTCATCAGTACTTTTCTCTCTGGTCTTGTCTCTTTCAGAGAGACAAATCATTCATCATTCAGTTGGAATTTTTATTTCTCTAAAAAGCAGTCCAGCTTTGTGCACCAACAGACTCCGTGAACAGTTCCTGAGAGGTTATTCATTCTGCATCAGAATGTACGAGACGGAACAAATTCACAAATACTGATATGGATGAATCATTTATCATTTAAAAAGAAGGGGAAAAGCAACAGAGGCAATAAATTACCTGAAAACGGGGAGAGTCAAAAATCCACAGTTTCGACCGTGGAAAAACAAAAAAATAAAATCCCATGGATGTTTAAAATAAAAAAGTAAATCTCTGTCAAACCAGGTAAGATATAACCGTAGAATAAAAGTCAGCAGAAGACGAAAAACACAGGAAGATCATTTTCATTCAGAAATGTTACAGGCATCTTTCGTCTTCCTCCGCTGCGTCCGTGTGCTCCTTGTGTTTCTGTAATTTTATATTTCTCAGAAGTTGAGGTGCTGCAGGTCTATGGTGCACAGTGTGCTTGTGAACAGATCGAAGTCCTCCTCTGAGAAATCCACCGGGCTGTCCAGGGAGCTCTGTAGGCTGGGCGACAGGCAAGCACCCCCAGCAAAGAAGGTCAGGTCGTGGGGCGCGGTCGAGGAGGAAGTGGCCGCGGGAGCTGAGGACAAGGTGGAGGAAACGGAGGAGTCCCGGTGCTCGGAGAAGGATGGGTCACACGCTGCTTCTGCTGCCGCAAGCGCGGCCTCGCCGAGCTGCATCAGGCCCGGGATGTCGGAGCAGCTCGCCGCTGTGAACGCCGGCGGAGAGTCGCGACCCGCGGCCACGTCGGAGGAGCCAGATGCCCCAAGCAACTGTGGGCGTTCGGGGCTGCTCAGTCGCCCGCCGTTCTCCGACGTGGGTTGTGCATTGTCCCCACTGTCATTCGCGTAGGCGGCCGAAGATGGATTGCAGCTCCCCGTCTCGCTGTCAGACTCAGCCTCCCCTGTGCCAGAGGCTTCCAGCGGCTGGCTCGAGTAAGGCGACGACGCGTCGGCGCCTTCGAGCGGCTCGAACTCGGTGGAATCGTGGCCTCCACCGTCTCGGTGTGTCGTCTGGCGCTTGTGTTTCATCCGCCGGTTCTGGAACCACACTTTGACTTGCCGCTCGGTCAGATCCAAGAGGGCGGCAATCTCCACCCTCCTGGGCCGGCACAGGTATTTGTTGAAGTGGAACTCCTTCTCCAGCTCCAGCAACTGCGTGTTAGTGTAGGCTGTGCGCAGTCGCCTGGACCCGGCGCCTCCATTATCTAAACTCGCCTGGCTCTGGTCTGCAGGGAAACAGAAGACAAATCAAATGAAGAGGGGAATTACTTGGAGGAGTTATTGTGTTTGCTATTCGATGTTTTACTTTTGTTTTAATTGTATATTTTTTTCAAACTTCAAATAGTAATTTCAGCATATTCCTTGAGAGTCCTGTAAAAGCGCTATATTGTATTGCTTCAGCACCAGTCCCCTCGGCTAGTTTGACTGTAATACAACATAATAAAAAACGAAGTGGTCTCAAAAGAAATACTCCTCCCTACAGAAGCAGCCGAAGTCATAAACCATTTTGTTTGTTGGTCAAATAATAATACGAATAATAATAATAATAAAACAAGAAAAAATGGTAGATGAAGAAAGATGATTCAAATGTCACTCTCTCTTCTGTAATCCAGCTGTGGGAAAATAAATAAATCACCGGGAAAGGATAAAATGCTGGGATGTCCACGTGAAACAATGCGATGGGAACATGAGTAAAATCACAAAGGTTGTTTTTTTTGAGAATGAGATTAAAATAAAATCTCGAAATAGATAAATTGGTTAAGGGGGGGATAAATTGAGTTAAAATGAACGGGGCAGGGATTTTGATTTTGGAGGAGGGGGGTTCCACAAATGCGCATGCTATGACAGATATGAGCTAAATCCTCGAAGATCAGATGGAGTGCAGCGTGTATCTTGTGTAATATGTAGTCCTCCAACCCCCCCCCCCCCCCCTCCACCACCACCACACACACACACACACACCTATCCCACCCGCAGCCCCCACCCCAACATTCGCCTCTGCTTCGCCATTATAGTTCCTACTCCTCCATCCAATATGGCGACCATCTCTGTTGTGTTATGAATATATAATGTCACGGCGAGGCTGCCGCTGCTGAAATCATAGCACCCAGGGATGAGAGGGAATTAGGCTGCAGCAGGGCGGGAGAGAGGGGGAGGGGGCAGGGAGGGGGCCAATATCTACCTCTGTGCGTCGTAACGCACGATTATCAATTCAGTCTGGACAAAATGTATTTTGTAAATTTGTGCTAAATTAGGTGGAATTGGATTGGTGGGAGACACTCTGAATTTGGCAGAAATAATCAGATAGAGACCGATATAGGTGAACATTTACATGCGTGATGATAAGAGTGGAAAGCACTGCAGCATTATGCAGTGGTCTAGATATGGCCACCCTGTTGACACAGTATTACAGCACCGCGCAACTCACACATACACAGGAACACACACTGATGGAGAACCCGACATTGTCATCTTAAATCCATGCAGTGTGCAATGAATGACGTTTCTGCTGTGAAATGAAGATGCAGACCGAAAATAAAAGCACAATGCTCCCGCCACACGCGCACACATTGGCTCCAGCTTCCCAGCCTACCGACCTGTGGGTGACTCGATGCCCGCCAAGGCGTACCCAGAGGCGGTCGGCGACGGGGAGGTCGAGGCAGGGGGGATGATGGATCCGCTACCACTGGAGCCGCTCACAGACTTCGGGCACTTCTTTGAGGACTTCTTCTCTTTCATCCAGGGGAACTCGTGGGCAAGTGGGCCGGCTGGGGCGGTCGAGGCCGACGCAGGGGTCTGACCGGTCGGGCAGTGTTGCTGGGCGCCCCGGTGATTCGTCTGGAGGCCATTTGCAATGGACGTTCTCCGGTTCTGCTGGCTCCTAGCAGACGGTCTCGGCTGGTTGGCTGCGCAGGGGCTGAGGCTGGGGATGGTGTGCTCGAAGGGAGGCGGAATTACTGTCGACTCCTTGATTGATGAAGTTTGAAATGACTCCAGGACGGCTGGGAAGGACGTCAGGCACTCTGCTAGGGACGGCTGGCTGTTGATAAAACCGATCTCCCTCTCAAATTCAAAATTCATAGCTCCCTCGAACCAGTTTCGACCTCAGAACGGCGAGACCCCCAAAACAATCCGTCCCCCAAAATAAAAAAAACAACAAAAAAACACAAACACACATAGACGCGCACTCTCGCACACGCACCAAAACAATATGGCTTCCTGGGTGGAAAAAAGGAAAAGGCGCACTAGCATATAGGCTCCCGACCGCAATGGTGCAAATACAGAGGCTAAATAATAATTGTGTAAATTGGTGATATTACTGGCGTATGGGGACCATGGGTAGGCTAAACTGAAGAACTATGGGGCGAAATTGCAGCCAATTCCTGGTCACGTGACGCGAAACTGCCAATCGGGATTTGGAGGGGGGGCGAGCGGGCCGTGGCGGCGATGGCAGTGGGAAACAGCATTATCATTTTCCACCAAATGCTTTGGCAACGCGGGGCTGCATCCCAGGACGGCTGCTATTGTCTCACCCTAACGGGGGGTAACGCGCGGGGAGGAGGAGAGACGACGAAGCGCCCGGTCGCCATGTGGACCGTGTGGGCGGCAGGTTCGACACATTCCTGGGATCCGGTGTTAAACACGCACAAACAATAGAGCATCTTTTTTCTGCTGTCCTCTGGGTGATGACGGTTAGGGTGGTTGGAGCTGGCTGGAACCGTTTACAATATGCTCCGTCTGAGAAAAAAATCACTGTACCGCACTCAGCTCATTAATCTTATGAACGTTGACAGAGGCTGAAAATCCCAATCTTAGACCTAGAGAGAAATAAAAACAAATGTCTAAAAGGCGCAGCAGTTCAGAAGGAGAGGATGATGAAGCTTTCTCAGAGCAGCGGAGGCAGACCGGCTTGCAGCGCAGCAGAGATAAACACATTTAGATTTATTGGGGAAGAGAAGCCAGGTGGTGTGTAAGTGTTCTTTCTTTTTGTTCGAATCATTATGTTTCTTTTTCTATTTGAAAAGAGAAAAATCCCTAAAAATATTATCTAAATATAAGGTTACTAAAATAGGCCCCTGTCCTCTCTCTTTCTCTCTCTCTCTCTCTCTCCCTTTTTCCCTCTTACCCTCTCTCTCTAGTGTGAGGTCTGTTAAAAATGTCCGTTGTCTTTACGCAGAGAGAGAGGGAGAGAGAGAGAGTTCACAGCGAGGTCGCTGCGTGCAGCTACAAAAATGTTGGGATACCCTTCTTTAGTAAAACAAGATATACTACTAATACAGTAGCAATATCATGAACAGTAATGGAAAGTGAGAGCGTTGGGTGCCCTTCAGGCTCAACATGCATGAGGCGCGCATGTATATTTGTATTTTGTTCTTTTTCTTTCAAATAAAGAGCAGCAGCTTGTGAGGATATTTTGGGGAAGGGATCGAGGAGCCCCGAGTGTGGAGAAAATGTGAGGTGATCAATCTTTCACTGCTCCAAAGAGCCTGACAGCAGCTCCTCTTCTCTCCCTAAATAACAAGCCCCCTCTACTTTCCGTTTATTACTCTATTACTTGAGTTTTCCGCACACGTTTTACGCACTCATATTTAAGCGTCTGTTTTTACCTTTGAGGTAACAAACAAAACATACATTAAAAAAAAATTAAAAACTACTTAGATAGTATTGGAGAATTGGCTATTTAGCTCTCACCCCTTTTCCCATGCCATTTGGCTTCAACCCGTCTGATTCTGAAAGGGACGACAGACAAGGGGGGAACGGCAGAAATGCGCGTGGGAGTCAGGGCCATTGAACGCAGCAGAAAAGGCGCAGGCAAAGAGTAGGTTGAGGCCGCGTGCACACAGCACACACGAGCTGCTGACTGAGCTCCAGCAATACAATGCACCGCTGTCGGTTGCGGGCCTGGTCTATATTTCATTTATATTATTATTATTTTTAAATGCACAAATCATTCTTTAAGATTATTGGAAGTTGTGTTGGCAAACAAAGGCAGTTTTTTTCATCACATGGCAAGCGTTGATTGGTCGACTCAAATTTTCGTGACTTCTATTTGAATTTATTTCGCAGTCAATTGTTTTGTTTTTGGGTTACTCCTTATAAAGCAGCTATTATTACCATACGGTATTATTTGAATTGAAATATAACTGCTCCACCTAATATTGATAGTTGGGATTTTTATTTGCGCTTCTATGTATTTATTTGTTTATATTGTTATTTGTACTATTATTATTATGTTGATGTTGTTTTTGTTATTTGCATGGTAAAACAATGTAGTCAGCTGTCGTCTGATGCATGGCTTTCTTGACATTTTTCCTGGCTCAAATTAGTCTTATATGTTGTTAAAGCGATTACTGTCTGACTACACTATGGGTTTCGCATTACTGAGAGCGCGTTCCGTACTGTGTTCCGTGTTGCTCTGAGCCGAGCCCTCCGCCACTTTTATGAGGCAATAAATTAGATCCAATCTCTGCTTATTGGTTTTTTTTATTGTCTGTTAGTCCAAAGGAGATGTAAAGGGAAGTGCAGCCATTATTTACGGGAGCCTGATTTATGTCCAAAGTTGCATGCTGCCCTCGTGTCTCAGCGTGTGAGAGAGTGAGAACGATAAGGGGGGCGTTGGGGGGTTAACCATGTGACCGCGGGCTGAGGTGCAGGCCTTGGGGCTTTTAAAAAAACAAAATCACAGGATCTTTAAGCATGTGAAAAAAAAGACAGTAGGAGGAAATTTCGGTAGAAAGAAAACTGATGATGAATGTATTAGTTTCTGCATAACAAGACCAATACTTATGAATAAGTAACCATGGTGGACAACATGTCTCCACCAGAGCCACACCGCATGGTCTCTCTCACAATTTGAAGTCAGAGTGAGCGTCCCTAACAGAGGAACAGGCAGCTCTGTCTGAGGCATGTAGTTTAGAGGTCAGATGGGGTGTTGGTGTCCTTTGCCCAAGGGTACCTAAGCAGGGTGTGTGTGGGGAGCGTGTGCTATCACTATTATTTTAGGTTGTAGACAAAAACAAGGGGGCTAACATCAATGATTCTCTAGTTATAGGAAGAACAAGCATGCAACAGGTATCAGGTTTTAGTTTTCGCCCTTCACTGAGATGAGGCCCGGTGTCTGACGCATACACACTGTGTGGGTTGTAGCTGCTAATCAGAGCGGTAAATGAACACCAGTTGCCCAGTAGCATGCCTTTGGAACATAGTTCAGCCACTTAGCGTCACCCCCTTCTTTCTGAAGCCATAAAAGAGACTTGCGGCCAACTGAAAGATTCCATAAAGAGTTTTTCATAACATGTTACAGGTTGCTCTCGGGTCCTGACGTAATTATCCAGCGGTTTCTTTCTGACAGCCACACCATGATTTTAGCCCCGAGATATTGATCCAACATTCAATATTGGCACGTCAGTGGCCGGCTCGTTGGAAAGAAGAAGTTTTCTGTGTTGAATCCTTGAGTTTAGTTGAGTTTTTGTCAAAATAGCTTGACTTACTGTAAAGGTTTTGGCTTATATCTGATATTGGTGCAGTTAATCGCATATTTACACACCTTTTTCGATAACAGTTAGTGGCCAACCGTAAAGAGTTATTTATACGTTGCCATCGCAATCGGTACCATCGTCCGTGGAAGGTTAATAGCTGCTAATAAGATAATAACGTATATAACCGGGGGGCACGTGAGAGTCATAAACAAACTGAAGATATCGCTGAATAACATAACATTTTATTAAAGAATTGTTCGACAGACAACTCTCTCAACAATGAAATAAAAGAGGTGCTACAAAGGACAAAGAACGTTTTTTTGCCCCCCAAAGAATGAAGACTGATTTTTTGCCCAGCAAGTACTTAAATTGATCCGACTATGCTAGGACTGGTCCTTGCATGTTTCCCTGTACAAGCCAAGACATGTATGTACAAGGGTCATTACATAAAAACTACGTATTCTTCTTCTAAAATACAAGAACTAAAAAAAAATGTAACTTCAGTACAATGGACAAGAAGAAACACAATGTTTTTTTTCTTTCATAACATGTAATACTAGAAAAGTACAGTATTTTTTCTCAATATAAATACATAAAGGATAAATAATAATAATACAAAAATTAAGTATTTTTTTAAAAACTGGCTATAACAAATAAATATTTATATATGAATGTTCACTTGAACAAACATTGGCGAAAGACACTTTGATTCGAGGGCCTTCTGTCTTCAAAATAAGATTTCATTATTATAATCTTTTTTTTTACCTTTAACCATCTAAATGTAAACTCTAAGTGCAACAATGATGCCCAGATGTGAAAAGCTTTTGTGTAGAGCTGAAAAAAACAATACGGGAGGTTTATTTCCACAAGAGCAGAGACCACACATTAGCTCACATATCTGGGACATGCATTCTGTTCGAATATATACCCTGTATCCACGTTTAAAGTCAAAGATATGCGAGAACAAAACAAAACAATATAAAATGTGGAAGACCTCTGCATTGGTGTTCGCTAAAGTAGCCTAAGTGAACCCTTCCAAAGTGACAGAGAGACAGAGGGAGAAAAAAGAAGGGTGGGGGGGAGGGGGTCCGGTAAATTACTTACCCAAACATTAATAAATAGTGTTCTCCACTCTTATTATTTACCCTGTTTCAAAGATGTGCTAAAACATGAACATTAAAATGTCTTTTCTATGTCTTCTCCAATGTTTGTGTAAAGATGTCGTCAGCCGCTCACCTGGTTGTCTGGCATGTCAACAAAAGGAAGTTAGCTTAGCATCGCTGTGTGTGTGTTTTTGGAGGCCCGAGTTTAGCTTAGCGCAGACGTGCGTGTACGTGGGAGCTAGTTTAGCCCTTGAGCTAGTAGCTTCTTAAACCCTGTAAAGATTCATGGAAGGGGGTTGGTAGGTGCCCATGTTGTTGATGGATTTATGTGTGTGGGAAAATGTGGAGGAGACAGTGGGTTAGTAGTAATTGGGTCTGGTCCGGCAGGAGGCGGGAAGAGACATCAGAAGGGGGAGGACACATGCACTAGGTAGAGGCAGAGCCCTGCTGACAAGAAATGGGGTGCTGCTCGGATCTTGTAGTCATAAATCCAACCACCTCGTTAAACCGCCCATTAAAATTTCAACTATTTAATTTGCCAGGCGGGTAAGCTGCTTGACGTGTGCGTGTGCTGGGGGGAATGTTTACGCAACATGCCGCAGCCTGCGCCAAACATGCTAGCTGAGGTACAGCTGCAGTGTGCTCCACCGACACACACACACACACACACACACATACAAAAGTATTGGTTGTCTAACTTTACACATTATAGAGAATTGAGCTTGTCATGAACTTCTGTTAGTAATAGTCAACGTGGTGGTGTTCTGATTGACAGTGCAGTGGATTACCTCACTAAATGACAGCACTCGCCGTACAGCTGCCGATTTGTCTCTGCACCGATGCGGCCAGATCAGCTTCCTGACATTTATTGTCCCCAGTGGGGGGACGTGGTAGACAATTGACTGCACACAGCACTTACTCTATGCTTTGCTGCACCTGGGACACCAAAGAGGGGTGAAAAAAAAATCACTTCCTGTATAAGGAGGTAAAAGAGCAAGTTTGGTCCCTGGCTTTAAAAAAAATACCACTGTTGATTTTACTACCGTTACATTACACTGCCTTGCCTTTTTATTTTTTTGAGCAACACGAGGTCATGCTACAAAATAGGCAGAACTGTAACATCTTTTTTTAAAATCAAATTAGCTGAGCTTTAGAGGGAACAGTAAAAGCTTAGCACTAACTACAAGGCGGTGGAAACAAGGCGGCTAGACAACGTGGCTGTTGCCCCAAGAACATACCACTAGACGGCCCCACTCTGTCTCCCTTGGTCCCTCATGCCGTCCCACTGCAGCAGTAGAGTCCCTGCGTGTTAGTTGGTCTGTTAATGTGTCTTCTTCACTATCCCCCTACGTCTTTAACTTTGTGATCCAAACCTGTTACAGGTGAGTAAGCTTGGGTGCTTCCTGGATTCTGCCCTGAGTTGAGGTGTGGTGCGCCGACAGCTCGGTGTACGTCGGGTGCGTGGGCGGATCACAGGGACCCGGGGGTCCCACTGCGCCCACGTGGTGCTGGTTGGTGGCCGACATAGCGCCTGCGCTGTTGTAGTCCATGGTTTGGTGTTGGGGCGGCGTAGGGCCAAGGTGGTTCAGCCCATATATGGAGGGCCCCGAGCCGGGCATGGGCTCCACGTAGTTGCCGGCCGCCACATAGACCGGACTGGCCTGCATGTTGGTGGGAGTTCCATAGCCGGTGTTGTTGGCCTGCACCAGGCCGTGGTGAGGATGAGGGTCGCTGTAGTCCGGGTCTGGGGCACCGTACTTTTGTTGGGGGGGACAGCCCTTCATGGGTAAGTTAGAGTAGCCAGTGGACATGGAGTAAGAAACTCCCTGGTGGGGCTTGCTAAAGGACGGCGGAGAGGGGACGTCGTAGCCGCTCCCTCCCATGGGGTGAATGGAATTGAGGAAGCTGGCAGAGGACTGCATGGTCAGAGGCGGGGAGCCAGTCGGCGAGGGCCCACCGGAACTGGAGCTCAGGCCCTTGGACTTCTGGTCCTTCTTGTACTTCATGCGCCGGTTCTGGAACCAGATCTTAATCTGGCGTTCGGAAAGGTTGAGCAGGTTCGCCATCTCCACGCGGCGCGGCCGGCACAGGTACCGGTTGAAGTGGAACTCCTTCTCCAGCTCGACCAGCTGGGCGCTGGTGTACGCCGTGCGGGCCCGCTTGGACGACGCAGAAGAACCGCCGGTGGGACTCTTCTCCCCACTGCTGCAGCTCTCGGCTCCTCCTGATGCTGCAGGGGTGGAAGAGAGGAGATCATACAGAGCAAGCGGTGATAACAGGACAAAAACAGGTGCACAACAAAATGGGGAGTGGGAGAAAAATTGCTGGAAGGTATGGAGAGCGCAAGAGCGAATAAAACACTCTGCGGGGCTGGAGGGAATAGGAATGATTCAGGTTGTTAATAAAGCACAGGGGGGTATCCAGGCCCAGTGGCTGAATTATCTCACAATATTAGTTGACACTTCACACTTCATAACGGTGGCAGTTATTAAGAGATGGGGTGGTGGGGGGCTTCCCCGCCAAATTGCATTTTGGCTGAAGAGACAAACCCCTGGCTGCAACAGCAGCTGCAGCACAAAGAGGGGTAAGTCCAGAACTTCCAGGTAAGAAGTGCCAGGGGCGTAACCACCCATTCTTTTGGCGGGGGGGTCTTTTCCCCTTAATATTAAGAAATACCAATCTGTCACCCCAATATAAAGCAAAAAATATGTAACGTTCTACTTCTGTGAACTTTTATGAAAAAGAGACCAATGGAATGGTCTCTTTTTATGTCTTATTTATTTTCAGAAAAACATAGTGTGTGAATCACCCCTCCCAATTGCACGCTTGTGTGATTTCGTTTGAAACCAACTTGCGTCATTCTGCATTATCATGGTTTCGTGTATTACTTTTTTGTCAGTCAGTCAGGAGCAAAGAAAGTAACGTTAGTTAACTTGTTGGAGAGGAAGTATGGAGGATTTGAGGAAAAGTGGAGAAAACTGGACCACCAGCTAAGCATACGCGTTTTTATTCAGCCAGTAAGTAACTTCTTACCGAGCTAAATGTGTAAGCAAATGAAACGAGTAGCCTCATGAAAGCAGAATTAAATGATAGATAATGAAGGTCAGTCGTTGGTCTTCTGAATTCAAATGGTCAATGTAGTCCTTGAAACTATGTTCTAAATGTGCAAATTTGTATGTGGAACAGTATTCATTTGGCCCCCCCAATGTCTAAACCATGGTTACGCCCTTAAGAAGTGCTCTGAAAGAGCGGGAAGGTATGCTAGCTGAGAGGGCTATCTCACACAGTCGCCTCCAGCAGATATTCTCATCACTGTTAAAAAAAAGGGCAAAAAAGTGGTTGGAACGTATGAATCGGCCAACCGTAGCTGGATTTAGGAAACAGATTTTGAGTCCACCCGTTTTCCATGCCGTGAGGCCTTAACAAGCCTTGCCTATATAGACGTGTCTTTTATCTCCATGTTAGTGATTTTATTTCAAGCGATTCTCAGAATTCTGAAGTTTTTTCTAGTTATTTCTTTACCAGTTACATATACAGTTAGTTTTACTCATCAGAATACTCGTAGGGGTTGCCATTTACCCTAGGCGAAACCTTTTGTCATGGGAATGCCATTTTTGGAGCAGAGGCCAAAAGAGCAGGCTAGACAGCAACAGATAGGTAGAATAAATTGCTACAATTTTGAAGGCGGTGGAGGGGGTAAATCGATGAGAGTAAACAAAAAAATGTATTACAAATGATACAAAGATCCACGCACAGCCTGGTTAGGTGCAGGTAGATTGCAGGAACATACTTAAAAGCAAAGATAAAGATAGTTCTACCGCACACTGTTGACGTTTGCTACATTTTATTAGAACTATCTTTATTTTTGCAAACAAATGTATTAATTTTTACATTTTTGTTTATATACATTTCATATATGTGTTTTTTCTCTGAATATTACCATGCCTTATGTGTCCTTGAATGGGCCATATATACCGTTCTAATGCTGGAGCAACAGACAATGGGATCTTTCCAGTGTTTATGTATGGTAACCATGTCATTCAGACCCAGTCCTTCTGACGGTTCCATAGGTCAAAGCTGAGGCACATGGCAGCTGAGATGATCCTATAGCTGCTGTTTATTCCACAGTAAACTCTCTTCTCTCCGTTATCAATATATTCCCATGCGATTCGTTCATTACCAATAAGAGTTCACCCTGAGATCCTATCTTTCCAGAACTACTCTCTCTGAATAGTGAAACACACAGCCATGAAGAGGGAGGTAGTCACCACATTATCAGTTTTGTGCGGCAGTGACATGACTGTTTCAAGTTCTCATCAATAAGTGGTCTAATCTCCTACCAACCCTCAGCCCAGACAGCTGAATGTTTTCTGAAAACTAGACTCATATTCCTTATGGCTGAGATATTCTTACCCATCGAAAGCTACCAATCTGTCTGCGTTCATGACCGTTTCCTTTGCCTGTTTTTAAACATGCAGATATGCAAACCATCACCTCCCCATGTTTACTAATATCTTCTTTGTGAAATGTCTGCATGTCCTTGATACCCTCTCTCTAAAGATCTATTCACCTGTACATAACATTTAAATCCGCCCCTTTAATATCCTTCATTTTTTCAGTGAGTTTCAAAGGAGGAGGAGTAGGTTTACAGAACTCGGACTAACCTCACTTGTCAGTTTAAGGCCAACCATTCAAATAAAACCATGAATATCTTTGCCTCCAGGAAACCATTGTTGATTGTGGTTTTCAACCCATTTATATGGCAAACACTTGTTTTTACATTGTGGACTGAAATGTACAAACAGGACAAACTTATGTGAAACTT
The DNA here is from genome assembly GCA_021346845.1 of Apeltes quadracus. Taxonomy (NCBI): domain Eukaryota; kingdom Metazoa; phylum Chordata; class Actinopteri; order Perciformes; family Gasterosteidae; genus Apeltes; species Apeltes quadracus. The sequence continues at coordinate 1,818,468 of CM037927.1, forward strand.
TCTATAGTTGGTGTTAGTCAACCTAAGGTGTTTGCTTTATAATGTCACTTGTTAAAGAACCATTTTTATGCTAAGATAATTACCTCCTGACTCATCTGGTTCTGCTTAGGTATTGATGATGCTTAAATCCAATCATCCATACTAATTTTGTACACATCAAAAGAATACCTACATCCTTTTCTTAAAAATGTTCTTCCTAATTTCAACATGTTTACCTTTAGGTTTCAATATTGGCTAGACGGCCATGCCTCTGACCTTTGATTTAGTTTTTACCCTTCACAGCAGGACCTTATAGTCTTGAAGATGCCAAGCACTGGTTTGGATTCGGGCTTGCCCTGACATCTTCCTCAGTGAGATGTGTAAACCCAGCTGACATTTTTAAATGTTATTAGACCTAAATGACCTTGGACCAGAAAACATTGAATATCCAGCTCCAGATTATCCACTTGACTAGTAGTCTGAACCAGGGCCTGTGGAAACCTGTTTTTCCATAACAAGCTGAGAAATCATTTCAATCCTCTGGGGGATCTGGAGCTTGAAAGGAGATGTTGATAAGAGAGGTGAGGAAAGAGGGATGTGGTGATGGGATGGATGAGGAAGGAGAAACAGGGGGGAGGGGCGCTAATGAGGAAGGAAAATGAAGGAAGGAAGAAATAAGAGGGCAAAAGGAAGAAAAGAATGAGAAAAGGAGGGAGAGAGAGAGACTGGGGTAAGAGAACATGTTGTTTGTGTAGTGCTATGGAGAGGGGAGGGAAACCAAAGCAGAGAGATGCAGAGACAGGTGTAGAGGAACACACCATTGCCAGAGTTGTTGCTTGGTGAAGAGTTTTTCTGCTTGGTTGCCTGTCGACACTCCTTCATCCATGGGAAGATCTGCTTGGCCACAGTGGGGTTGGGGGGCAGTGAGGAAGACGAGGATGACGTGGAGGACGATATAGACAAGGACGAGTTAGACTTGTTGGGGCCTGATTTGGAGACCGAAGAGGTCACGGCGCCGCCACCCGGCGGCTGGGCCCTGGTGTTGCCATTGCTGGAGTTGGGGGGCAGCGGAGGGGACACCTGGGAGCCTGGGTGGTGCTCGGAGGGTAGGCTAGGCTGCATGCAGCTGACGTTCAGATCCTTGGTCTTGGCTAGCTGCTGCTGCTGGTGGCCCCCGTTACTGCCCAGTGCCTGTAACGAGCAGGCCGAGCGCTGGTAAGAGTCCACGTCCAGATGGGCCGCCGACTGGAAGACCGGCTGGTGGTGGGACACCGGGACTGGTGCATCGTAGCCCCCAAAGCCGTTGCCGGCCGCCGCCCCTTGCACCTGGTAGGACGAGTAGCCACCGAAGAGTGCAGAGGAGTTGTCGTAGTAGGTTGTCTTCTGCATTTCTGAGAGAGGTGGCGGCGTCTTGGTGTGCTCCGGTCCTTGCAGAGAGCCACTGGCGGAAGACCATTTGGCACCGGGGTCACGTGGCGGTGTCTCTCCAGCGGCCTCCTGCAATCTGACCTGAAAGGTTAGGAGAGGCAGAACGGAGAAATGAGAGAGATAAATCCATCTTCCTCTCATGAAAGGCGCCATGACATGAATAGAAACCACTGCTTTTCTTTCTCCCCCCCCCCCCTTAACCCTCCCCCACTCCTCTGAGCCCAGTATACAGCCTGCAGATGCTCTAGTGAAGGCATCAGGAGGACAGTGTTCACACACACACACACACAAAGACACACATATGCACTCATTAGCAAATGTTGGATTTTCACAGAAATTCAAATTGTTGTATTTAAAATATTATTATTATAATTTACATAATTGTTATTCTAGTCTTATTTTGTTATTTTTATTTTTATGTAATAGCCCATTTACCCTATTTCATTAAGATTAGGAGTGATGATAAAATACATTTTGGTTATGATTTATATTAGCTCATTATTTCAATTAATGAAAACGAAGTTTTACATGAACTTGGGAATGAAACGACATACAATGTATTTTCCTTATTGCTTTCAATTATACGTCATATTCTTCTATACTTCATTCAGAGTGGTTTTTCAGATTATATATATTTTTTTATTGATCATAATAAAGCGCTTACCCCATCCTGTCTGCTGTTATTCAAACAGAACGTGATATTTTGTGTCGCGATTGCGCAGTAAAGTAAGTTGGTACAGATCTAAAGACTTTGTGACTGATGGAGGTAGCCTCCTTCTGTCAGCCTCTGCTTTCCACGTATGATTTAGTGTTTGGGTTTGCGCGGCTGTTACCGCGCTCCTTTTGGCGCTCGTTTGCAGTCGAATAAAATGCCGTTTTTTTACATTCTTTTATGCCCATAACCGGCAATTCGAGGATGCTGAAGAAGGATCCTGGGAATATTTTACAACATTTTAGGGGATTAATAGAAATAATGATTTCAAGACTGCTCCATTTGTTCAATAGGTTGCCGATAGTCTACGTTCCACCAAATGTAAGCAAGACATAAACAATAATACTAGTAATAGTACTTGCGTTCAGAACAAAAGAAAGAAAAAAAATGAACCCAAAGAAGAAGCTTCACGAATCAATGATTCACTAAGATCGAGCTCTATCCCGGCCGGGGGAGAGAACATAGCCGTCTAACCCCCATACGCGCCCCATCACACCCTCACCCCCAAGGGGAGCCTGTTTGCCGCGAGGGGGGCAGCTTGTTAGACGCGAGGGAGCACCTGGCGCGCGCTGCTGGTCCGTAGAGACCCAACGAACCCGGCGCTCGGGCCTGCTAGCGCCAAAGCTATCCAACTAGTCCATCCCCACGACGCATAGCGAGGCCTGATGGAAGCCAACACGTATATCCAACAATTAAGAAAAAAATATCAAAGCCTTTTCAGAGTTTCAATGGCGAAGAATAACCATAAAAACATCAAACTGAAACGCTTGATAAAAGCGCGTGCGAAGATACGCGGGGCCGTTATGTCATCAAATGTCAGGCCTAAGTTTCAAAAACCTGCGAGAAAAGAAAGCTATAAAATAATGTGGAATTATTTTCACTAGTAGGCTATTTTTGATTCATGTAGTATTACGTAGTACACGTTTTTCTGTAAACACTAGCAGCACACCAGGCCTAGATAATAGTCTGCATGTCATCTATCAACAAAGAGAAATAACGAGAGAAAAACGGAGAATGCAAACAGTTTCCTAAAAACGAATGTCCTTTCATAGAGGAGTGTTTTGACAAAAACTGTGCACTGTGTAATTATCATTGTAGTCAATTAAAGTGATTTAAAATAGAAAAATAGAAATACAATGTATATATTTCTCTCATATATATATATCGTTATTTTTTATTTACGGGACGAGACATTCGAGCCCTTCTCTGGCTCAGCACGTCGAAAATGTCAGCCATTTATCTTTCTAGTAGACAAGCTGGAATCCTAATTATTTACTCTGAGGAATAGTCCCAAGAAGAGAGGGAGAGAGCAATGGAGGGGAAGGGGAAGGGGGGGGGGCGGACCTGGCAGTGAGTGTCGGAGTAATATGTTATTAAATCATATCGTTGTTTCGCCATTATACAGGACACGTAATGTCTCTGCCCCCTTGCTTGTAGGGCTGCAGCTTAATACAATCACCAACTTTACTAGACGCCTCCCTGAATAATCCATTTACACGGACATAGAAACGGCCACCCAAACAAAAACAACGCAGGTATAGAGAGAGAGAGAGAGAGAGAGAGAGAGAGAGAGAGAGAGAGAGAGAGAGAGAGAGAGAGAGAGAGAGAGAGAGAGAGAGAGAGAGAGAGAGAGAGAGAGATCGGCAAATGGTGTCCAGTGTCTGTGTTTTATCCTGGGATATAAAATTACAAATGGCGCCTGCCATGAGAGGTGCAACGCAAGCAGGGGGTCACACAACAGAGAGTGCATTAACTTGGACAATCCACGCATTGCTTATCCCATTAACAACACACACACAGAGAACCGCCAGTTATGTGGAGGCGAGGCCAGAAACCACCAAAGGTGGAACAGATCACAGCTGTTTCTGCCATGAAATAACAGCATCAAAACTATTAACTGTGAAATACAGTGTGAGATACTAGCATAATAATAATATAAAGAATAATAATGGTGGGTAGAAAGTAAATACTAGATAGATCTTCGATAATTAAAAAAATAGCGGGCAATATGCTGATAAATAAATAGTTTAAATTAATAGAGAGGGGGACGTGGGGAATTAAAATGAGAAGATAAAGAGCAGAAGGAAAGGGGACAGGGATGTAAGGCAGAGAGAAGAAGAAGGGGGGTGGGAGGGTGTTGTGTCGCTACAGCAGTTTAAAGCGTTGTGAACTCTTCTTGAACCGGGACTGAAGTCGTATGGCCCATAAATCACTGAGCCCGCCGCTCCGCCGTTCTCAAACTGCACAGCCAGCAAACACACATGTTTCTGCTGCATGTTGTTCGGCTCACGCAGTAACCGGCTGGCCTTGCTCTGCGGCGGCGATCTTCCTTACCTTTTTTAGTACCGGTCCCGGTCCAGTCCGGCACGGTCCCGGAAAAACCGCATCCCAAATTAGGTCCTAACGCGCGTCTGGAAGTGAATAATAATCCTAACAATTGAAGAAATAACGAATCCGATCACAGTCCTTCACTACTGTTTTTGTCCTCTCCTCCTCCTCCTCCTCCTCTTCTTCCTCCTCTTCTTGTTCTGCTCCCCGAAAGCCCGTCGCTCCTCCGGTGCTGGCTGAAGGCTACAGAGCGGCTGCTCGCGATCACCACCACCTCAACGGCTCCTCCCGGAGCCAAAGGCGGCGGCTGACCGGGCACCGTGTGGGCGGCGGACCGGGAAGTGTGTGGCATGTACGGCCGGCCGGGTGAGTCGTGGACGGGCCGGAGACACTCGGGGCTTATTGTAGCCTACGCTAATGGGCTATAAGGCAGGCAAGCTAGCGCACGAGCTGAACGAGTTAACCGGGAGCCTGCCCCCCCCCCCCCCCCCCACCACCACCACCAGCACCAACCCCCTTCCGACCTCCTCCCCTCCGCCCCAGCACCAGCGCTGCCTGCACCGCCGCTGGCAGATAACAATGGTCCAATTCCGTTGCCTCTTAGCTCGTGTTGCTGCCGCTACCAGCCACTCGTTCACACCCGCCTCTGGGTTGGGCGCCCTTCTTTTTCCCTTCTCCGTCTCTCCCGCCTGTCTTGCGCCCGTCTTGCTCTCTTTTCTTACGCTCGATCCGGTCTCTGCGGTGCTTTTATCCGTTGGGTTTATTCCACACGCCGGCAGCGGCGGCTTTTAGCGGGGACTGCACCACTCCCTGTGCGGCGGTAACCAGCGCACAGCCCGGGGATCAGTGTCACGGAGGGAACAAGGGGGCTCGAACCCGTCGTCACATCCAAATATTGCTTTAAGTGAAAGCACGCAGCATGGGGTTTTTAGTCACATACAACTGGGCTATTTTACTTTTTTAAAGTCCATAGGCATTTATGCTAACGCACATAAGGGGCTATTTTCATATTGGTGAAGCCTATATATAAAAAAGAAAAAACCTGCATGTAACATTGGCCATATCTTCATTTCCAAATGAGGTGATAGTTCTCCATTCACGGTTTGGCTGCACAGTCCACATATTCAGGAAGACTCCTGCTCAAACCAGATAATAGCAACTGAAACCAAACCAGAGGCTCATCTTAAGTTCAGTGTAGTCACAACACACACGCACAGTTGGAGAGCCGGTGAGTGAAGATTATATTTCCCTTTTGGGAGGATCACTGCACGGTGCACCGGTCTGTGGACACCCCTTCCCCCTTAAAGCGCACACGCACGCACACGCACACACACTAATGGCAGCCATGCTAACTTCCCAACTTTTACAGGAGTGTTTTTCCTACTTCTTATTGCCAAATCTTACCTTCCACGAAGAAAGGAGGAACTCCATAATGTGCATTGTTAACATGTCAATACCCTGTCTCCCTACTGCTGTACAAAAGAAAGTGCAAAATGAATTTAAGAAATACCAGAAAGCCACAGAGGAAGGAGACGGGCAGGCAGCAACAATGTTGCAACTAAATCCAAGAAAGCGATGTGACGTGAACATTTTACGTCTTCCACTTCCAAGTATTTTGTGCATACGGAAAGAAATAACCTGATAAAACCTAAGAAACCAAAATGAATAACGAAAGTCCTACTATATTGTCATACACACACACACACACACACACTTCAAATACAGTGTGTGTGTGTGTGTGTGTGTGTGTGTGTGTGTGTGTCTCTCTCTCTCTCTTCTCTATTTTTTTATTCAGGGCGCTTTCACTGTCGTTTATGGGTACGTAAGATTTATGAGCTCTCTCGCACACAGCAGCGTCAGTGTGTGTGTGTGTGTGTGTGTGTGTGTGTGTGTGTGTGCGTGTGTGTGTGTGTGTGTGTGTGAGGGAGAGAGAGAGAGCGAGGGGGGGGGGGGGGAGTGTGTATAAATAGCTCAAAAAGATAGCATTCGCTCTGTAGGCTGAAGGCGTGGATGCGCTCCGTGTAGGTGGAAGTTGGGATCCTGAAATGTGTCCCACTGCAACTTTTCCTACAACCATGCATCTCTCTTGTTTGGTATGAAAGGACCGAAGGATCTGCTTACTGCTGCTGAAAACCCGCCTCATCACTCATTAACTTCTCCACTAATCAGCTCTTTTTTCTTCTTCCTTCCTTCACTGAGCTTCAGCGTAGGCAGAGAGACGCGTGGATTATGTATCTGCTTGTTAAAGCACGCCTGCTCTTAAAAAACAGGGCAGATTTTTCCTCTCCTTTTTAAAAAGCCTTTTCTGCTCTGATGGCAGACACAAACTGACGGCTGCGTGTTTCGGATGGAGTCACGGATATTGGGTTCCACAACGGAAGCTCTCTGGCTGTAGCAGAGCCTTGGAAATCCCCATTGGAGGCCACAGGGGATGCCACTAAGACACTTCCTCCAAACCTCCGTTCCTCCCTTTGAAATACTGTTTTATACTGTTTTACACGTGCAGAAAATGGGAATCATTTGTAACATGCGTTCCTTGATGATTTCAATGAATAAAAGCCCACCTCTGTGACCTAATCCCTGCTGCTGCTTGTGCTAGTTGTGTTACATTAGCGTCGGGCTCATTATTGCAGGGGTTGTTTTAATAACAGTTTTATGAAACGGTGATTGGAGCCTGCTGCAGCCATCCCACTGCCCTTCATAGTCCTGGATTATACGGTCATTTCATGGTTTTTTTCCACACACACGCTAACACTTTTTAATCATTTGCACCATTTCTGCAGATTTGGTCGATTATTAAATGAATTAAATAGACTAGAGAAAAAGACGTGGAAATGTTATGACGAAATGAACGTGTAATGACGAAAATTATACAAATATCAACAATGACAAATTACAATAACACGGAGCAGAAAACGGCTTATATATATAAAAGCTTATAAAAGCTTATATATATATATATATATCCTCCCCCTGAAAAGAAAATATCCGCAAAAAAGGAGCGTTGTGATCAGATTGAATGGTCCAAATCTCAATAATTCAGCAGATAAAACAGGGGTTTATACAACACGAGTTGTTCATTTTCCAAACTTACACAAATAACGACGTAAGATAAATAAACAGTGTGACTCACCGAAAGATTGCCTCTTATTTGCTGATGTTTTGTCGGGAGGAAACGGCTTCCAGGAAGCTCCTAAGAACTGTTGCGGGAGATGAAAAAAGGGAGGGAGAGAAAACCATAAGCAACGGTTTGTTAAAATTGGAGCTGTTGTAGTCCGAACTGTAGTCCGAGCGCTGTCTGTGAATTATTCCCAAGCAAATACCCCGGAATAAAAGCAACAAGAGCAGCGAGGGCGATAGAGAGGAACGGAGCCTGGGTGGGAGCGATTTGACGAGTTATTTATTGATTCTGCTTATTACGTTACACGTGCTTTTGCATTCGTCGTATTTGGTCTGCTGTTTGAAGATCCAACCGAACCAGTGCAATGTGGGGTGTAGGAGATGGAGTTCTAAAACGACCCATAATGATTCGAAACAATAATGAGTGAGTGTTGAAAGCATAATGTTAACGTTAATGTTAGAGGTAAACAAAGTAACTGAAATGGCAAACAGGCTGCCTCAGTTAATAGCTGTTAAAGGAATGTCAACACAGAAAGTAGTGGATCATTATTGCAAAAATACAGCTAGTGGAAAATGATCCTAATTGAACATCCACTGGTTAATCCTGGTTCTTGTTCATTTCAGTGCAGATTATTCTACGAAATATAATCCAAAACGCGGCGTCAAAATCCCACAGTCAACACGCATGAAGTCCTCGCAATAATACTGAACAAATCCACCATAATAATACCGAAGATAAAAAAAATAGTAATAATAACCTCCGGAGCGTTGCAAGCCACCGACAATACGGGAAAATAAAAAGTGTAGGGCGAGCGAGAAAAAGGAGCGGCCCTGTGAGGCGCACAGCTGTTTCCCAGCAGCAGCTCCGCTCGCACGAAGACCTCACTAATCCTCAGGCGCAGAGACAAACGCATCTCCCGGAAGCGTTTAGGGCCCGTATCCCGCAGCAGGAGGATGTATCCCGCAGCACGTTCTGTCGCCGCTGTGGTAATTCGGTGCTACAGGTGAGAGTGCTGCATGCATTTTAATAAAGTGCTTGCATGAAAATCTCTTCCACGTGCTCCCCCCCCTCTCCTCACTTCAGCCCCGGCAGGGTCATAGTCGGGGGAAATTAGAGCGGCACGCGGGAGGAGAAGTGGACTATAGTCTAAAGTTGCTTAGAAAGTGATCCAAGGGCCCAAGTAGCTTAGCAAGCCATGTAGGCCGAGACAAAGAGAAGAGGCCGCCTCCAGAGGCCCCGAGAACAGAGCCAGAGAAGCTTCTGGAGTGGAGGCTGGGGAGGAGAGGAGGGACTCTGCCATAGTCACAGATCCGGAACCCAAATCGGAATAAAAATGAGGCAGATGGGTGTCTTGGTTGAGGAATGAATTAAATGCCATTAATTCTGTATGGCCCGAAATAAAAATAATTACAATTGCTTCAGGGGGCTAGGAAATCTGTTCACACGCAAAGTCCTCAAGATGGAGTGAAAATTGTATATTTAGGCTTTTTTCGGCACATACATGCACAGAATGCACATTTAGTGATTGAACAGCATTCATATATTTTGTTATTAATCTCACTAACTTGCAGGGCCAATGCTGAGGCATGGAGGGGTTCTTTAGCTTCATTTGAAAGTCTCTCATGACGTGAGTTATAAAGACTCTTATCTTGTCTGCCGGTGCTGTCACCGACCTGTCTCAGCCCCAGAACACGCACACACAGACAAACACACATATTTTTCCTTTTTCAAAAGCACTCTGTGCTGGATAGGAATAAAGATCAGTCTCATCTACCAGTTTCCTAAATTCTTTAGACCATATACAAAACTGGACAAAAAACTAAAACACTAAACAGTTCAGGCATTCTAGTACATGACTACCAGGGCGATAGCTTTACAGATGTGATCAAACATGTAATACTGTAATGTAATGATCACATACAAGTAGAGGCTTGTAGACAGGCCTTATGTTGGACAATATGCTGTCAAAGAAATGATTGACATGTGCAACATTGTAACAATAAATATATATTAATAATAAAAGAATGGGTTATAACAACAAGTATTCCCTTTCAATGCGCAATTGACTCTCAACTCTTAAAATATTGAAGTAAAAACAATCACAGTCAGGCCCTAATATTGTAAGATTAGTTTTCACTGTGAATATTAGCAAGGTGTTGCCCATATGTTAGAAATAGAGTGTAGAGTCAAGGTCATTACCGAATATTGCACAATAAGTGGATTTCATAAATGCAATCAAATTATGCCCAAATATTGTGCAATAAGCAACAGTATAGCTCATGTCCCCAGAGTATAGTCGATAATGTTAAAATGATTTAAAATAAGTCATTAAGGTAAAAACTATCACGGTCTTGTCCAAATGTTGTACAATAAGTCAACAACTTAAAAACCATTGAATAAATATGAATAATCAAGGTTTTGTCCATTTATAATATAACATATAATAACATAATGTTGGAATTATCGTGGTCACGTATGCATTCAGATGACGACGTTACAAAAATCCAAGTTGTGTGATAGGTTGTGATTGCTAACTCTCTCAGCGTTTCATCTTTATTTATTCTAGAAGCATTATCGGAAAAAGCTGAAGCAAAGTTGCGGTAGCTGAAACATATATATAATGGTGTGACCTTAAACAGCTTTGGCCTAAAACAACCTAGCGATGGAAACATCCCCCCATGTGTATCGAATTTCCTGATTTGACCTAATTTACTGCAACACCACTGGGCTTGTAGCCAACCGCCTTCCTCCCAAATTATCTCCATGGTTACAATTGCATTATTTTGTCTGACTCTTTTCCCCACATGCTGAACTCTTTTTAGATCTCACTTTAATGGTAAAACGAAAGGAAGAAATGTGCCCTATATGTCCAACCCCCCTCTACAAAAGGCACCATGTATCTGTCCATTTTCTCATCTAGTCCAATAGAAACTTTGACCTCTGCTTCAGGGCAAACCAATCACATGCTTTTAAACACTGTTTCTCAGGGCACCAGATGGACACAGCTCAACAAGAGAGATGCAAGTTGTGTTCCTCAGAGTCCAGTGTGTCTATTGAGAACTTTTATTTGAGCTGCACAGTTACTCAATGATGGCAATGAATTCAGACCACTTCCGCGAAGTAGACTGGAAAAAAGAAAATATCTCAGCACTCATAAGCGTAGGCTTTTGTTTTTTTTATTTCCATCCATATTCAGAGAGGAACCTCTGCTCTTATGAAACGCATGTCCAACATTACAACAATATGACCAAAACATTGTGACATCAACAAAAACCCCTCCCTACAACATCCCAGGCTGCCCCTAAGCCACCAAATGTCACACTGTCAGCGCCTTCCTTTGATGGCAAGTTAATCTTTATCAGAGATGCTAATCGTTAACCTCAAACTCAAAGAAGGAAAAAAAGCCACGGAGAGGGAGAGAGGGGGGCAGAGGGGGGGGAGGAGCGATGTGGAGTTCCCTTTTATACTCCTGGGCCATGAAAAGTGCCAAGCTCACCAAGTCTGTCAGGAAGGAGGAACAGGGATGGATGTGACTTCTAGTGTGTGTGTGTGTGTGTGTGTGTGTGTGTGTGTGTGTGTGTACGTGTGTGCTTGGGGTAAGAAGATTTAAAAAAAAAACTTGTTAGGGGAATTCTTTTTTATGGCTGGTTATATGAAGCCGAGTTGTATGAATATCCTGCGTGGCCTGTTCTGATTCACATGCCCTGGGCGGGCCGTGTGTGTGCGTGTGTGGCCTCCCGACATGGAGGCCTCAAAGTTCCACTCTCAGATTGCCATGAGAACACTGCAGCATCTGGTCATCTCCCCCACCGCTGGAGGTAAAAAAAAAACCATGTTTCTGTTGCTGTGCATATCATCCAATCAGGGATGGTCAGGTAAACACAAGCTTCCTCCCTGCCCTCCCCTCGATGATACGTCTCTGTGTGGTCGTATTTGGCATGGTATTGCATTTTATATTCTAATAGCTTTGAGGCCTCCGCGTGAAGGAACCTGCATTGTCGGTACAATAACCTACGTTTGTTTCCTATCATGCTCTCCTGACACACGGATCATAATAAAGAAATAGAGGCGCTCCGGCTGCCCAGGCAGTCAGCATTTACAGTGCGCAGTCCCGGCCCTCCTTTCTCCCGCCAATCTACTCAAAGCTTCATTTGTCGATCGATCTAATGTGGAGGACATGGGTGTGGTCTTAGGACATGTGTGGGGGGTTTTGGACAGTCTCGAGCAAATAAAGTATTTTTGTGTTCCTTTGTTTCTTTCCCTTTCTGTTTCTTTATCATTAATCTGTTGGATGTATACTGGAAGGCTGCTGTTGAATCAGGTGTCAACCCCACTTCTGGAGGAAAAGCCTCAGAAGCCTATTTCTGGAATTGTAACCCTGGGTACAAAATGTAGGTCACGTGTATTTATGTCAAACAATAACAAACACAACTCCATCATTTGGATGGAACCCGTGGTTTGCCATCCTTCACATGACAACTCTAATAATGAAACTAACAGTTCTATTATTTTGCCTAACTCACTGCTGCAAAGATCTGGGTTTATTGTGTTTGGACAATATGAATAGAAAGACCAAGGAATCAAATCATAAAGCAGACCTGAAATTGAGGAATTGGTGATAAAATGGTCATAAATACGTTTTCAAATTCCAAAATGTCTTATTAAACAGATGAATCATTAGTGAGATTAAGGAGGCTTAAATAAACGGATATTAATATGCTTATAAATACATCTATTTATAACGTTGTTAGGGTTAGTTATGGATTTCTTATGTTTTTTTTTGGGGGGGGGGGGGGTGCAGTTTGTGAATTTGAGAGAGAGGGCAATAGGAGAGAGAGAAGCGGGCGGTTTCCCGAGTAAACAATCTGTTCACACTGTCATAAATCATTGAGCTGCTAACGTGCATCTTCCCTCCTCACAGACAGCCGTCAGGTCCCCTATTCAACGCGACTCATTCCGGGAGACAAGCACGCACCTCTGTCCACACACTGCACCCCATTCTAGTAGAATTATTCTTCTTCAATGACGGGAGGGAAAGCGTGTATGTCCAATGCGCGCTTTCTTCCAGAGCGGACGCTTGTGGAGCGCGGGCAGTTCGAGGTAGACGTCACATAACAGATCATTAATGACATGTCCAGCGGTGGAGTGCGTGAGACAGACGTGTGTGGGGAGGGGGCACACCAAAAAGGTGAGGCAGAAGCATCCTGGCAGACCTTACCTCCTCTCTCTCGGCATGTCTCACCTTCTGGTGCAGTGGGTGAGTCTGTTTCCCCCTCCAGGATGCATGGACGCGCGCGCAGAGTGAAGAAGAGCATGGGAATCAGTCCCTCGTTGGAAAGACTCTGAACGGATATTTACTTGTTTTGTTATATTATTATTTATTTTGTATTTCTATCCTATACTATTAATAACCAAAATGGCTATCAAAGCCGGTGAAGCCCAGTCTTGGCCGCCGTTTTCACGGCGTCTCCATCAGAACTCCTCTGTCAGGGGACGACAAGCCTTTTATGAGGTCGATTTGAGGAAAAAAACATAAATCTCAAGTCGGCTCCGCCATTAGTCTCCTGCTATCAACGTCTACAGCTTCAGCGCGGAAACGTTCGGCGGGTGCTCGGTCTGCGATACTTCACCAGAAAAGAACGCACGCAGCGTACGCGCGCCCAATCCCTCCCCCGCCCGTGCCCTAAAATCCTTCCATATAGGTGGATGGCTCGTTTTCTTTTCCTCAGCAACGCCAGCTCGTCCACGCACAACGCATGCACTGAGCGAGCCATTTCCTCTGGCAGGACTTTCCCCCCTGGATCGTGTTAATGCCTCCTCCACTCCTGCGACTCTATTCCTCACTGACCAGCTCTGTCGGCGCTCCTTCCCGTCGGCTCCTTCCTTCCCACAGGCGGGGTTCAAGATAATGTATTTTAGGCCCTCCGCGTTGACCCGTGTAACCCACGCAAACCCAAATATTCCAGATCCGTTTGTGAAAATGACGCGTCCCGTTCACTCGCGTCTAGATCGCCTCGGGGATTCTGGGCCTGCGTCTCCCCGCTTCTTCGTCCCTCGCCAGCTCTACTGCACCGGCTATGACTAAGGCCTGGCAACAACCGGGGGAGTTGGGGCTTGGAGGTTGTTCCTGACCAAAAAGAGAGTGTGGTTTAGGTGCATGCGGGGCCTGAAGGCCAGATGATGCTTATTACATGGCGTCCAACTGAGTGCGATCAGAGCGGAGAGGACTTTCACCGCATAATGACGGCAAAACAGAGAAGATGCAGTGCGGATACATATTGACTTTTAAATTCTGAAATTATATCTGCTTTGCCTGAAATATGGAAAATAGAAACATTTTTTTCTATGAGTGAGTCTTCCTCGAAGGTCAGCTGTTGGGACATTTTGGTCACATAGATGTTAACGGAAGCGATTTTTTTCATTAATACAGTTTTTGTGGTTCGGGGCATTATTCTCAAAAACTATTTACGAGTCATTTCAAAACAAACGCAATTGGATTGTCTCGCGCGCGCTGTCCGTGTTATCTGCCCACGCGTATCTTGCCCCCCCCCCCCCCCTTACGGACACAGAGAGAATACAAGAGACAAAGCGAGGACGCTTAGTTTAGTTACTTGTATATATTTACCTACTGTGATATAATATCAAAACCGGAGGGTTTGATTGAAACATTTGCAGCTACGCCGTTTCTCTTGTCGCTATTTTGGACACAGGGAGGAGAGGGGGAAAGAAAAGGCTTCAGTCGCTAATCTCTCATGCGCTTAGAACCACTGCTTTCGCTCAGCCGATTATAAATTAGTGCGAGGGTTCTTATTGATTTATTTCCAAATGGGTAATCATCTCCGCGCGAGAGCCCGGAAGTAGCTGGCACGTGGAACACGAGACTGGATATGAGATAAGGCACTGTAGGATATAGGTTAGATACTATTGCTAGCATGTATTTTAATATGAACGCTGTCGTTATTTCCGCGGCAATTGTCTCTATTGTGATAAATCACGGTGGAGAATCTCCACCTCGCGCAGCCTCCTTTAACCAAGTGTTAACGTGTTTTGGTAACATTGTTTCTCGCGCACTTAAATCTTCCGCTCGTTAACGTCCCGATGCAGATTTATGAGGCCAAGCGCTGTTCTGATTTATATCGGAATCTTTCCGAGCCATCTCTGCTCATATTTAAAACGAGTGGCTTCCATTCCTCCCATGCTGCTGGTTTTGTTGCTGTTTTTTAATATTTTTCCAGCGACCAAGTAATTTGTCAGCAAGCCACTGTTCAGAGAACAGACAATAGCCCCCGTGTTATGGATATGGAAGTTTTTTCTGATTCTGATTTCAGATATATATTTGAACTACTTTCGACTTTGACCATCGGCTACTTTGAACGCGGGTTTGCATACACATTGATGTTTAAGGATATTTAACTAGATACAGTCGCGATGATGATAGAAAAACGTTTTTTGTCCTCATGTTCCAGTTTTTCTGATTTTCTGAAAAGCGATGTTGTTAAAGTTGTGTAACGATCGCACAGATCTATGGGTAGAAATAATGTCGTATACACATGCACACGTAAATTAGTACGCAAACATGCATATACAAACACACACACACACACACACACACACACACACACAAGATATTTTCCCTTTCCCCGAAACGCCGAGTCAGCGCTTTTTGCAGCCTTGCGTGGGAAACGAACAGAGAAGAAGACAATATGGCTGCCAAATCACTGTGCAGTGAGTGGGCAGATGCGCCTTGTCCGCCTGTCGTCGTGCACGTCCCTCAGACGCGACCTTGTCTTTGACCAACAACCGGATGCCTCAATCACAGTGGAAGCAAACACACATACCGCCTTGTTTTTTTGTGAGTTTAAGCGCAAAATAACAAACTGCCCGGAGAGAATTTAAAATAACACTTTCCTCTGAGCTCAGCGGCTCACAAGTCTTTCTCTCAGACACACGCACACAAACACACGCAGGCACATACGCACACAACACACGTTTAACTAAAAAACTGCATAATGATAATAATAATAATAAAAAACACCATAATAGGTTTATCGGACAACGTGTCATCATCGCCTGCACATCAGTCGTTGCCTCCAAACATGTTTACCACAAAAAAAGCCCCTATCTCATGAGGACGTAAGACTCTCCTCTTGTCACAATTTGTCCCTAAGCACGTTTCTGTAATTAAAGTTAGATTCAAGCTGGAACGTTATGTCACTTCACAAAAACGGATCTGCCGGTTCTATCATTTTTCACAATAAGGTTACAAACATGCCATCAGATAAGCGGGACACGCTCTTTTCATTGGGGTGACTATTTTGATGCAACGATGCAGCTCTCCCTTTCTCTCTTTTTATCTGTCCATAGAAATTAGGCCGGAAGGATACGGCACCAGGAAGGAAAGAATGCACAATTACGCAAAAAACGGCGCCGCCTTTTGGTGCCATCTAGCCGTTGTTATGGGTTGGGAAAGACGCGGAGCCACTGTATTTGGTCAACGTAAGGTTTACAGTGGTAGCTATGGATGCTGACACAACCTTCCACCCATCCATCCATCCATCCACTCACCCACCAACCATCCATCCACCCATTCATCCTTCCATCGATCACAAGTATCTGCTTCATACATTGGTTTTAAAAAGTTGTCTTAACAACTAATTTACTGTGTGTACAATAAAACACGTATGTCTGTCCCCAGCAGATTCTGACCAAAACAAATCTAACGCATTTGCTGATTACACATAACTCGAAATCAAATGCATGTAAATATTAACATTGAGTTAAACTAAGTAATTTCCGCATCTTGTTTAGCCTCTACATGTAAAGAGACGAATAAGAAAGTCTGATTCACGGTGACAGGTTTGAGCAAAGGCAGAGACACTTGAGCGCTGACATGAATAATGGCGCTCAGCTGTATTCTAGCAGACATCCAAAGCAAACACACAGAAGAAAGAAACGATTCGCATGGAGAAACAAAATATTCTTTGAAAAAAGAAACTCAAGAGGGAGGGTATAAATGTAAATACAATTAACCATATTATTCACTCTACCATTACCAATAAAGTGGACATGAAACCCAAAGCCGAGTTGATTTTCCCTGGATGCCATCTCTCAGCGCGCACGTATTTTAATCACTGCACAGCGCCGCCCGAGGGGCTCATTCGCGCCTGAGACCTGGACGCGAACCGGCGTTTGTTTGAGCTACACTTCCCCTGGCTGGGCTATTTGGATTCGCCCCCGCTCCTCTGGTAGATGAATGAGATTTCACTGGTCGACGGGTCTCCTTGAGTTTTTTTCTTTTAAAATCAGATTTCACCGCGGGCCGGAGGCGTGCTCGGCATGGCACATTTCAACAAATGTATTGGTCGGCGCCGCTTATTCACGAGCCGTTGTTACAGCCGTTTACATTCTGAGGGAGAAAAAAAGGAAATCAACTGCAGCAATAATCAAGATTGAAAGTGCGTTGTGTGCGCGTATAAAGATGTAGAGCAGAGAAAGAAAGAAAGCACGCGGTGGGAAACCCAATTGGATCAGAAAAAAGGAGCCCTTGACATCTCTTCCTGCTTCTTCTTCGTTCCAGTGTATCATCGGTCCATCGACCGTCAAAACGCGTGATTTATCGCCAACGGCACTGTTAACAACAGCACTCCCTCACAAACACACAATGGCAGCCCCGGCCGCACGCTGACACCCTGTCTCACTATAAATCAAGAGAAGAAGCTTGGCAATGAGAGGAGAGAGAGAGACAGACCGAGCGATTGAGAGAGAGAGAGGAAGCAGGCGAGAGAGGGATGGAAGGAGAGTCGGGCAGATAGAGAGACACGTAGAGGCAGACAGGAGGTGATGGAGGTAAGATGGAGAAGAATAATGCATGAATAGTGATCCTTAAAATATAAACAGCCACCGGCTCATATCGCTCTCCCCTCTCTCTCCCTCTCTCTCCCTCTCTCTCTGTCTCTGTCTCTGTCTCTGTCTCTCTCTCACACACACACACACACACACACACACACACAAACCCACACATAAACACTCCCCGGTCTGCGAGCACGTTTGCTGTACCGCTCGGAAACCTATAAACAATGGCTGATGATGATGGGTCGGGGATGAGATGTGTAAACAACAACACGAAATAAACATGCACGATGGAGGAAAGACCACGTCGAAAGACGGGCATTGTGTGCGTGGGGGCATATTTACCACGGTGTTAAAATAGCCTGTGATTCACTGGGAGAGGGACGCGGGCGAAGGCGGCGCAGCAGCGTGCAAGGTGAGGAAGAAGAACAACAAGCGGCAGAAGAAGTGTGGTCTCTCCACATGCAATCCACCTTCCTTCCGCAATACTCACGGTGTCCACAAAGCAAGACGCACACCCGTCCAATTTTTGTTTTATTGCAGCCTCCTTCTCTCTTTTTTCTTCCTCTCTCTCTCTCTCTCTCTCTCTCTCTCTCTCTCTCTCTCTCTCTCTCTCTCTCTCTCTCTCTCTCAGTCGGCGTTTCTCGGTGTCTCCTCTTCGCTCCCCCCTCCCCCTTACGCTGTTACAGGGGGGGGCTCGTGTTTTTTTTTTTTTAAGTTATCAGTTGGATCCTCGATGACACACACCCGCGTGCGCGCACGTTCGCAAACGCACTTGCTTTAGCGTTACGTTCCACATGAATATAATATACACCAAATGCACTAAATCACATTTCACCACTGTTTTTCCTCTCTTAATTACTACATATATATATATATATAAAATGTGTGTGTGTATACCCTCTGCAGGACTGTGACTATATAAATCAAATAAAAAACGTGCACGCGACCGCGGCACGGGAAGCCTACTGTTCACCTTCACTTTGAGGTGACGTAATACCAGCCTGGCGATAAAAGATGATTGTCACCCAAATGCCGTTTGTAAAAAATAACCGGGCGCTCTGGAGACTCCTTCTCCGTTAATACTCACTGTCAGCTCGCTCGGGTTGCCGTTGTCGACAGAACAAGTAGGGGTGAGGGGGGTTTCCTCATATAGTCCCGTCTCATATTTCAATGTGTTTGCTTGGGAGGGTTGGGTATTTAAGGAAATTGCGAGTACATTTTCTTTCTCATCACTGCTTCGCATCGCATATTTATTTCGCTCGCTTTAATTGTGGTGGGGCCCAGCTTAAAAATGAACACTGTTTAACTGAATGTTTAATAATTACAAATTCCAGAAAGGTTTTCGAAAGTCTGAAAAGCAGGTGGCCATTCCTTATTTTATCTTGAATCCCGGGAACAAGCCACGCGCTCTAATGCATTTAGGATACGGGAACGCTCACAAGTGGAAAGAAAAGGTAGCACGCGATCTTTTAAAGAGGTACCCCAAGGAAGGCCAGAGGGACACAGACGAGGAGCCCAAACCCCGCGGCGAGGCCGCGCCAGTGGCAGCAACAATAGATCCATGGATTTCTTTTCTGTGTTCCGGTGCAGAGCTTGAGCCCTTGCAGCAGAACAAAAGAGCTCGAGATTGTGCAAGAAAATGCTAACCGGGACTAACCCTCTATGCTAAGAAGGAACATAAAGTCAAGCTATGGGTCGGGCGGTGTCTCTTCATTCCGTGTAGCATTTTTAAAAAATACAAATTTTCCAAATCCCCGTGTTCAGTAGGTAGATACCATCCTACAATAAACGCACTGTTTATCCGCTACAACTGCAGCAGACTGGATACCAGAAGAAGTGACGACAAAACGTATTGAGTTTCTAAAAATAGAACCATCATAGCAAAGAAATAACAGAGAATTTGCATGAGTTCCGATGCTTTAACCAGTTAAAGAGCTGGTAGAAATGAATGTCTGTTTCATTTTTAAAATCCCTTAAAGTTAATCCACAACATAATTGAAATCCAGCATTTGCGACGGCGATGATGGCGTCCGTACGGCCGTAAATTATAGCAACCACAGTGTGAACGCAGCGGAAGATAAGTGTAGGCGGAGAGCCACGCGCCGGTCCGACCGCAGTCAGCTCTGCGTAAACTTGGCACAGCCGCACGCGAAGCTTTTACCAGAACCATTCCGAGGTCATAAACATCCTGATTATGATGTTTGGGAGTGGTGTGTGAAAAACACATAGGGATGCCTTTTCGACACGATTTACCGAGAAATGTAGCATATAGAGAGAAAATAATGAATTATAATTATTCATTAAAACAAATATATTTAGGTAGTTCAATAAAGTCCTACATTTCTTTTTTAAGTCTTTTTGATTCACCTCGTCCTAACATGTCTCGCTGGTAGTAGAAACTTCGTTTTATATTGGAATCCAACCAAACAGCTCATGATTAAAAGTGGTGTTTTTAGGGGATCTTGGGGGTCTTCTCAGTTGGTGATGGATTGAAATTGGTACGGTCTTCCTCATCGTTGATGATTAACTGGGCCCTGAACTGAAACTGAAATTGTCTCTGTCAATATAGAGAATGGCCTAAAAATCCGCCAGGTGTTTAAGTGTCTTTTTATTACACCAGAACAGCATTTAATATTAGTAGTATTATTATTTTAATAACTACACCATTATTATTGTTATTTTAGTTATTATTAAGGCTGGACCAATCAGGTATAGAGACCAGGAAAGATAAAAGCAGTATGAGAGAGAGAGAGTGAGATTGATTTACCGAACCCATCTCCCCTTCAAAGTAGCTCGTTAATCTGTCACACAACGGCTGCACGCGCACAGCCGTTTAAAAAAAAACCATTTCCCTGCGCAAGACGCAATACTTTCCTTCCCCTAAAATCATGGGACGGCACGAAGACGGTCCTCTGGTCCACCGGCCGAAGTCTCACGAGCTGTACGGTGGAACAACACCCAAACCCTTTCGATGCTCGGTAGTTCTCGAAGGGAATCAGAAAAGATGTCAACGTACCCATTGCCCATTATTATTATTATTATTATTATTATTATTATTATTATGATTGATGATCAGTAGTGATATTGTTAATATTAACAATCACTCTTATCACCTTTAAATCGGCCACGGTTTTGCATGTGTAATCTCTATACTGCCTCTCCGATATATTTCGCAGCCTCCTTCTCTATATTGTTCCCTGCACGCACGCCACAGAGACGGTGGCAACGGCAGGGAAAATGCGTCTATCGGTGCGATGTATTGGTGCTTTTGATTTTTGCCATTAGTAATAATCATAAATAACACCTGTTCACATTGCAGCAGCATTTCCCTACGGCAGCCATGGCCTAAAATGTCATGGCTCGGGACTACCTGTAGAAGCGCGCTGCAAACGGCTCCCATCTTTCCTTTCCATACTTAATATGTGACTCTTTTTAAATGGCTTGCACGCGCTCTCTCTCCCCCCCCGAGCACATAGACATACACAGTAAAAGCCTGGCAGCCATATATCTCTCGCGACGACCTCCTCCTGCACCGTGACCTCCCTTCTCCTGGCACTCTCCAGAATAATAAATTCAACCAGCATGAGGAAAACGCGCCGGCGATTTGTCTCGCAATTAGTTAACCACCACGAGACTTCCGGGGCCAGAGAGGGAGAGACAAAGAAAGAACGAGAGAGGGAAATACGTGTGCGTGCCAGCCTTTGATTGAAGCACGTGTTAACTCTTACACTTAGTAGGCCTACTGTACGTGTATGTGTCACACACAACATATGTACGTGTTAGGTGGAACCCGGAATGCTTCCCGTATTAAGCTCTCCCTCTCTGATCAGAGACTAAAGCAACAGGTACTAACTGGTGGAGGCGGGAAGTCGGGTCTACTTTCAGTCAACGAGCGCTCATTAGGCCTTTCATGCGCAGAGGAGCAGCGCGACTTTTAATTTAAGAGAGACGTTTTTAATGAACCTGCACGACCTCCGGGCTGGTTTTTTTTTATTTATATTGCAGGCAACTGCAGGTGAAGCTTTGCTTTGTTTTCGGATTGTGACACGTGTGTTTTACTGCAATCAACAGACACGTGCCCTCACACCCAAATGAGGAACGAGTTTGTTATTCAGTCTCCTCGGAAATATGTGGTAGGTTCCTCAATGGGCTTCGGCAATGGGATGTCTAAAGGCGCCTCAGCGAACTCCCATCTCGGTGCTCGCTTATTTCTGTTCAATGCACGACAAGCATTTTAGAAAAGACAAGGCAAACAGGGCAGACAATGCGGAGTGGGAAATATTCAACGCTGTTTGATTTGAACGGCACATGATCTCCTCTTTATATGGTGGCCACAGGGAAGTGATGGATAAAGGAACTCCATCACCGGCTGCTGTTGGTTCGGTACTTTTGCTGAATATCTGCCACATTCGTCCTCAGGTTTTAGCTGTGGAAAAAAATGTTTGTTTTTTTTTATCTTATTTGCTGTAAGTAGATTATTTAACGTCCTGATTGTAATTGAATTGACTCAATATGCAAAAACGAAATGGGAAAGAAATAAATGGCTCTCTTCCGTTAACAAAGAGTCCCATCTCTGATCCCGTATTAGGAGAATTTGGATTTCATGGTGGTTTGGATATATATAATTCCCCCATAATTCAGTCTGCTATCTTTGGATGCTGACTGAAATGGAAACATGGACCCATGTGTGGAAGCTAGTTTATTAGTTGCAGAGCCAACACCATTATATATACTGTGTATGAAGCATTGAGTGAGCAGACCCTGTATCGGGACACATTGTTGCCTCAGTGCTCCACATCACCCCCTCCTAATTTCAGCTCAGATTGTCAGCCTTGAAAATAAAAATATTATCAGTTTACCCAACATAGTGTGAAAGTCTTCTATCAATAATAAAAACATGGTTGTAACCACACAAAATGAGGAAAAAAAAGTGCAGCTTAACCGCTAGATAATCAGGAGGGGACACTTCTGTCCAAAACCATCCAGCCTCAAGTTGCATGTTCTCCTGCTGTCAGATCATCCTTTCTCATACAGTCACAAGGACCCACACCAAGAGCCCAAGGACAGCTGGAGTTATTGACAAATGCAACATTGGAAAAACCATATCTTTGTGAACACAAAAGGTATTCCTGGGCTTGGGTTGAGCAGTGAAACTCTCTGGTCAACACAACCCCCCTCAAACAGACAGTCCGCGGTGACCTCCCACTGACCCCCTCCCCAGCTGTCTGTCTTTGGGAGCAGAGATTGGTCTCTGTGCCCCGGGGTACAGTGCCTGTTATGACTAAGTATGCCTGGGTGGGGGTGGGGTCGGAGGGGGGGGGGGGGGGGGGTGGGTATGTCCGAGGGAGCGGCAAAATCTTGCGAGGTCAAGGGGGATCTGGAGTGGTGGGGGTATGGGTGGTGTGTGTTTGTGGAGGGGGGTAAGCACGGGTCAGCTTCTGGCTTCAGAGGCAGTGGACCTCATCGGTCAGAAGGTGTCCCCTCGTTGAACCCTCTGAGGCCGCGGTTTGTAGCACCAAGGGCCTTGCACGGACATCGATTGCATTTTCTTCCCCCTGCGTCGTGCTTTGCCTTCCCTTCGATTCCCGCCGCCTATGCACTTCCCGCATTAGTTTTTGTAACCTCTCCACGGATCATACCACGCCACAGCCTGCGTCCTACTTTTTATTTTAGAAATTCCCGACGCAATTGATTTCTGCAGGGCCCACGAAGGAGTGAGTGCGCTTTGTAAAGGCCAGGTGCCGCTTGCCTGCCACCGGTGCACGGGACCTGCAATCTTTCGCTGCTCCTTGGTAAAAGAGCCTTAAAGTTTTTCTGTTTTGCGCAGTGTTGGAGTATCCATTAACTGGATCCCCGCCCCCCACCGCTCGTTCTTTTAATGCCCCCCCCCCCCCCCCCCCATCTCCAGATCAGCGCCGTATTATTCATATTCCGCATCGCAGCCAGTCTCCGTACAACAAGCGTGCAACAGCATCTAATCAAAAGCTACAGCCTACCAACACGTTACAACCAGGGGAACACAGAGGAGAGCTTGGGCCACTGCGTCATAGCGTATACATTGTATCCAACTGCCGCCTTCAAACCACATCAAATGTACATTCGAAATAAGCTGAAAATCCGCAAAGCTTTCTATTAACCAAATCCTGTGCGTAAGGGACGCAAACAACTCTCTCTCTCTCACACACACACACACACACACACACACACACACCTTCCAACACAAGCATGCAACATGCAAGTACTCTCCTCTAAAATTCAAAGTACCCCACGGCAATAAAAGCCTCCTTAACATCACCTTCTCAAATGGGCTGGGGGGCAATAAACCCATAAATACGTCAAGCGGGCCATCAGTCGAAAGAAGAGGGGCCAGGACAGAAAAAAATAAAGCAAAGAGGCTGACCAAGTTTCCAGGACTCTTACCTTGGATGCCAGCACTGCCGTGGACCTGCGGGCCATCTTCTCCTCTCTGACCGGCTTCTCGGGGATTTCTTGGGAGGATTTTTCTTTTTTTTGGTTCTTATAGTTGGATACTTGTGGGGTGTCAAAAATAGCTCGCTGGGAAGGGAAAGTGTGTGCTTGACTCTGTATGGTTGTGTGCGTGCGTGTGTACGTTTGTGTGTATGTGTGAAGGAAGGAGGGAGAAGGAAGAGGGGGTGGTCTTCCAACTGTCTTCCAAGACGTGTTCTTTTTTCTTCTCCCCTGTCTGTCTCTCTGTCCCTCTGCCCTCTGTCACTCTCTCTCCTGGCAGAAGGGGTCCTGTGTGTGGCTGACTGATGACAATAGAGAAAAAGGATACGTGTTTAAAGAAGAACAAATGATTAATGTTTTTTTTTCCCTTCTTGTATAATTCTCGCATTTTTCTTGAGGTGCCGTCCCCTGCTGTCCGGCAAATAATGGCGGTGAACTTTTTTTAAGGATTGAGGGGGGGGGGGGGGGCATCCTCACAGAAGATCCTCTCCTATTCACAGCAAAGGCAGAAGGCCTCTGCTGTCAAAGGAGGCTAAGAAAGAGTGCAGATTCCACGGTGGACGTTTATTGTGCGCGGTGTGCCCCGGAACGCAAATTCATTTATTTCACTCCGGACAGCGCTGAGAGGCTTTGTAGGCTGCTGGGGAGGCACATGTGTTCGTGCATAGCCTGCAAGAGGGGATGGAAGACTTGAGTGAAGAACGGCTTCTATATGTATATATACCTAAATTAAACATGTAAATGTCGTGTTGCATATAAAAACAAGGCTTGTAATTGTAATTGTCTAGGGGAGAGGCCTTTTTCACGCTATTTGGCGCAGTGTGCGTGTCCACGCTCAAGCACATCGCGGTGTCACAGTCGGATAAAGGTGGCGGCGTTTTGTAGCTTCTCACGAAGCGGGCAGAAGATAAATAAGTCTCTTTGTAAGAGGTCCAGGGCGATATCAACCAACAAGTAATAGTAAACCTTCTCTGGACCGAGAAATACAAGCGGACCAATTTAGAGGGGCACACTTTTTTATTTTTTGTTTAAAGTGTATCGAGAGAATTGCTACCCTCCACCGCCCCCCCCCCCCCCTCCCCAAACCCCTCCCTCTTGCTCCATATTTTTGATACCTACTCTAAGAAAAGAAAATGAAAATTAATACGAGAGCCGCGCCTTACAAAAGAAGCCATTCGTCTTGTTGATTATCTATTTGGTTGTCAGGGTTTGAGCTATGGCGCCGGCCCGCTCCCTTTTTTGTAATATATAAAAAACGACACATGCGCGCGCATCACCGGTCCAAGAAACACCGATACGGACGAGTGTTTGTGGAATGGGGGGTGGGGTGCGTTGTGCAAAAAATACACTCATTAAAGCATTACATGACCACGAACCAAGAAACTATTTATTGTTTGTTTTTATCACAAGAAGGAAGGAAGGGGGGGGGGGGGGGGGGGGTCGGATCGGTGGGGCCCTGTTTGAGCAGCCGTTAAATTAACGGGAGAACCGAAGTGAAACGGAGGGACGGTTTGTGATTTAAAACGAGATTACAGGACGTAATGTACCAAGCTTACTCATCACCGGGACAGATTAATCATCGCAGATTTCTCACGAAGACCTTATGTGAGGTCTTATGTGCATTTTGGGGCAAAACCAATAGTGAAATGAAATGAAAGGATTTATTTTGTGTGCACGTAAGGAGATATATATATATATATATATATATATATATATATATATATATATATATATATATATATATATATATATATATATATATCCTTCCAACGCCAGAGGGGGGAGAGAGATGGAAAATATCACAAAATAAATATTATATGCTAGGAATATGAGAGATATGAGGAAAACAGAATTCCAAAAGGAGAAGAAATAACAAAGTATGGAGAGTTGACCTTTTCAGCCATTTATTTAAATTTCTATGAACTATTTACAAATAAAAGGAAGGACACGGAGGCATAAGCAGAGCGAGAAGCAACTTACACACCGGAGGTGGTCACATGTTCACAAACACCATCATCTCGATAATTCTTACCATGAATAACTAAAGAAACCTGATCTTGGAATGTAAATAAAATAGCATCAATTATAGAAGACCACAACACAGGCAGAATACAATGTAAGAACAAGCTGGCCGAACAGAGGGAGGAGGAGAAGCGAGGACGAGAGAAGTGCCCGTGCATTATGTGCAGAGAAAAAGACAAAAAGGAAGAAATATCAAGGGGGGGAAAGAAAAACATTCATGCAAAAACAAAAAGCTCCTTATTTCTTCTCAATGTCCACGACTGAAAAATCGTATATAATTAAAGATCACTAATTATTTTGAATATTAAACATATAAGAAATGAATACGGATTGTATTGTGTTGTAAGTCATCATAATTATTATTATAAGAATGTGTCACACAATTTAAAAAATATAAAAAGCTCAAAAAGCTGTCACTTCATTGAACGAGAGGAAATAAGAGGACCAAAGAAATAAAAATAAAATATATATATTCATATTTATATAAGTAGAACTGAGGTAATAGGTAATACATTATATTATAGTGCTGCGTTTTAATGGGTTCTCGCGCTGCTTTTACCAGGACTTTGGTTTGGGTAGTAGTATCCTTATGATTAGGCAGCTTCATAAACCCTGCTCGGTACGTTCCTTAGTATCGATGGGTTCTCCCTGTACATAACATCACGACACGTACACTCACCGGACAACACAAACGCTCCTTGTCATTCAAAACCATATAAAAATAATTAAAGAGTACTAGTTCTCTGGTACTATTTTACAATCAACACTGAATTTAACAAACAAAACAATTGCAAATAAAAATGTCTTGTGTTTGCGGTTTTAGGGAGGGGAGTTGGGTCGTCCGCAGAGCGCGGTTCACCCCTTTGGTTTGTACCTGCAGAGTAAACATGACAAATGGGGACCGAGCTCGGCATGAATCAAGATGAAAACGTGGATATACCCCCCCACAAAATAGACGCACGCGGACACGTTATCCTCACCCTATATTGTGTTTTGTGCCATCACGCAGGGAGAGAGGGTGGGGGTATAAATGACAGACATAGAAAAAGCAGGAGGGGGAGGGGGGGGGGCGGAGAGGCGACGGTTACGGAAGCGAACCCCATCTTGGCCTACTTCTGTTCATTTCAGTGTTTTCATAAATGGGAATTGCCCCCCCTCCAGTCCATCCCACGCCATACCGTATGTTAGGAGTGTTACTTTACCAAAAATCAAACACCAAGGCCAAACAAGCGCCCCCCTCTCCACAGGCATTATTCCGTTCCAGAGTGCGGGCTCCGGTGCCTCCAAGCGCGGCTGCCTCTTGGGCGTTCATTTGGGGAACAAGAAGAGGGCAAACCATATATAAGAGTGAGAGAGACGGCCAAGCGGGCTATAGGGGCCCGGCGCGGTTCTGCGAGCTGCTCAGAGCCTGGGAGTTTGTATTGCTGTTGTTGGTTCCGGAGCGAACCTTTGTGTTGGGAAGCTTGTGATCCTTCTTCCATTTCATCCGGCGGTTCTGGAACCAGATCTTGATTTGCCGCTCCGACAGGCAAAGCGTGTGGGCGATCTCCACCCTGCGCCTGCGCGTCAGGTACCGGTTGTAGTGGAACTCCTTCTCGAGCTCCAGGACCTGCTGGCGCGTGTAGGCCGTCCGCGAGCGCTTCGGCTCACCGCTTGTGAAGTTCGAGTTTACTGTGGGACAACGATAGAAATATATGACCACCAAACATTCAACTACTTCTAAAAAAATAAACCCACACGAATTATACTTGTATATGTTCATAATAATAATAACGATCATTTCCACGATATTATAATAGTGCCACATTACAGCGGGAATATGCTACTTGGCAACATTACTATTGTTTTATAACGCAGGGATCGTTAAAGACGCAACCCAGATGTGTGGCTGTATCGTCTGGAGCACATAAAGCCCCGTGGAGAAATAAACACGTGAGAGCATTGGGAGCATGCCATGAGGATAAATGAAGCCACGGCCAACTGCTGATGGAATACAAAATGGCTGTAGCCCTGCACACCCTGAAAGTATTCCCATCCCCTTTCATCCCCCCAACAAATCCGTCTGGCGGCGCTAAAAAACGCGGCTGTTACCGCGGAACCCGTTTGTCTCAAACTATATGATTTACGTTTAAAGTGCGCGCGCACGTTGTAAGGTGTCACTTCAGCCCCTGCGGCGGCGCGTATCCAGCGCATCTGAAGCTGGTGTCCAAATGTTGTCATTTGAGAGCGATATCGGTGTTTATCGGTGTTTTTTTTAAAGCGAGAAAGTCGGAAAACGTTTAGTCACCAGTCTGGAAGCGCAAATGGCCAGAAAAATGGCTACACTGTCTCATGTAAACTGATTGAGGATTAAGGTGGTGCTGTGGAGGGGACAAGGGGTTGGAGGGCGGTGGTGGAGAAGCTACGTAACGGAACCGAGTGGCCGGTTGGATGGATGTCATGGAGTTGGTGATACCACAACTTCGAGATGCGATTCAACATGAGTCTGTTCACAGCTCAAATACACGCGCGGTGGAGTAAGCGCATTACGGGGACACAACTTGCCAGTGGGTGTTGTGTTGTTGTAAATTGTTGTGCTGGCGAACACCAGACATCCCAACGCGCATATAGGCAGCAAGTCTATTAGAAGAGTACAGCGAGGAGCCACAATAGACTGGCGCTATTGGCTTTTACATTCGCGTTTTTACGGCCGGCTCCATGAACATGAATATTTCAGCTGCCATAAAACTTCCCCTCTCCTGGAACAACGAGTAGAAAAGAAAGGCTCGACAGAGTAAAGTACACCGTTTATACAAGGCGGCCACTTAAAATCAAATTACCAAAGCATAAACGCTAACGTAAAGGTTCAGTCTGAGTTGTCATAAGGCGAGAAATTAGAGACGACCAGACGGAGATCGGACTTGAAAAAGCACCTCGGCGGAGAAGCGTGATAAAAATTTATGGAGGGTGTGATTATATTGGCCCTGCAAACAGACGGTCGTAAATCTTGACCCAAGGGCTACTCTTTTTGCTTGTAGGGGAGAACAGGGAGGGGAAGCCGGAGATCCAAGACGGTGGACACTTCCCAGACTGCATGGCAGGCACAAAGGCGCAGCGAGAGAGGGAGAGAGGGAGAGGGAGGAAGACGAAGTTTGCATGTAGCACTCACCGATGTTTACATGCACTTTTTTCATCCACGGATAGACGACGGGGTCCTTGGCGCTCGTCGGGGACGACGAGTCGTGGCTGTGAGGCGTTTGGCCGATAGTAGCGACGGGCGGAGGCGGGCTGGGCGTCACCGAGTCGCAGCGGTGGCTCAGCTCCGCCACGGCGGACGTCTGCAGCCCGGCCGCGGGGAGGACGTGACCCCGCGGGGACATCACCACCGAAGCGGGCTGCCCCGGACGCTGGCACGGCGTGTACGGCGGCTCCCCGCGCTGCTGCGGCTGGTTCTGGTGCCGTGTGTGGTGCTGCTGGTGGTAGAGGGAGTCCGGTTGGAAGGCGGCGGCAGCCTCCTGCCTTTGGGAGCTGTAGTAGTCCGGAGAGTGGCTGGGCAGATAGTCGCTCTGTGAATACTCCTCGCACGGGGGGAACTTCGGGTCCACATAGTTGGAGTTGATCAAATAGGAGCTCATGGCCATTAATGTCAGTGTTTTTGTGGAATCGCACCTACTCGGAAAATATATAACTACAATTTATATCTCATCCCTTTACTCTTCGGTTATTCATGTTCCGTTGAACCCTCCTACTTTTCTGTCAAGTGAACAAAGTTAAAAAGCCACGTGAGAGTGGCCGGCCAATGGTGCGCCTCCAGGATGAACCCCGGATAAGGAAATGGGATTAATCATATACACGGACGCGCATCATCATATGGCCTATGATTGTGGGCATTCTTACTCTCCCTGACATCGGCCCCCCCAACTCCTCTGGAGATCCCTCCACCACATGACAGCGCTAAAGCAGATGATAACAACAACAGAGGCGCGTCCGACGTTCCGAAAACACATTCCTGCTTGAGCTCGAAACCACACAGAGAGGCGCGCGCGTCCCTACACGTAATACGAGTGCAGGACAAATGACAAGTTCTGGCTGATGCAAACGAACCCTTTCCCCCCTTTTACGCGTCCGGCCGGGACTTCCAAAAGAAGGAGAGGAGAAAGCAGCGGAGAGAAAGTGTTCGGGGGGATTTAAAGTGGCGTCTGTAGTAAAAATGTGTTTTCTTCTTCTTTTAAATCGCTAATAACGGGGAGTGGGGGAGTGCTTCGCCGCCACCCAGCAGCACCGTGTCAGAGATAAATCTCGATTGTTTAAGATCGATAGAAAATGAATCAACTAATTCAGGTTACACGGGCCTTCTAAATCTCTATCACATCTTTGCATGATGAGAGCGAGAGCCGGAACATGCTAATCCAGTCTCTGCGCCATTTACCTGGCATAAAAAAAAACAGGTATTCTATGTTTTCCCCTCAACTTCGTATTAACATGGAGGGCCGATACGTGCACGTCTGCTTTTTGCACTTGAGTTTACCAAAACAGAACCAAACAGAAGATCATTTTTATGCTGCAGGGGGATTCATCTCCCCAACCGCCACCAGCTCACACTAGCTGGCTTTTATAGCCTTGACCCCCCCCCCCCCCAACCCCGTTAAACTCTGATACACCTGTATAGCACCCACATACAGACCACTTTCTCCAGAACAGATTCAAAACACAATGACACGTAAACCTGCACTGCGCAAGACGACGGCTCGAGGGACTTGGAACATTTCCCAGCGTCCCGTAACATGTTTTGAGAAATGTTTTGCACGTTTCCAAGACATTATATTAATCAGACGCAGACGCGTCAAACGTGCTGCATATGTGTTCTTTCTATTAAAATGTTTCACTTTCTATGGTTTTATCAGCGGGACTGAAGGTGCACGCCCACACACAGGCAAAATGATGTCTTTGTCTCTAAATCGAAACCGTACCCCTCCCTCTCACACAAACCCTCTTTTTTGATGTGGAAAGTGGACAATTATTTTCGCCTGGACAAAAAATAAGTAAAGAAGTGTTCAATTAAAAAAATACAAGATCGAATATATAAAGATATGATAAATATAATGACATAAATATAACTTCATTGTGTCAAAATGAACCAACCATGTAGACGGGAAATGAATTTATTCGTGCAGGTTCAAAGTTCCAAAAGACATTTTCCTGAACTTGTACATTTCCACCTTTGAAAGCCTCAAGTGTAGAGCAGCGATCCATCCGGCGTTACAGCGGCTCAAAGGCCGCGTCGCCCCGCGTTGAATCCATCGCTGCCGTCGCGTATAAATCCACTATATACTCCCCTAGAAGCGAATTTGTGATTATTTTAATGATTCGTACACAAATCCGGATCTACAGGGTAGATATAGAAGACAGCGACTCTCTGGAGGCACGAGGGTCACGCCGGGGATGGACTTTTATTGCTTTCATAAAACTCCCCGCCAAAGCCACTGGAATATTCCCATCCACCCTCCTGGTCCCGAACCTCTCGCGGCTACGAAAGCAAGTTAAAGGTTGTAACACTTCCTGGGAGTAAAGAGGGTGACGAGAAAGTGACAAGGAATGAAAGAAGATATGGAAAATAAAAATACATTTGTAGGCACGTTCTCCATGTTCTCATATAATACGAATTAATTTACAAATATGCTTTAGCTGTTATAATAACAAACACAAGTAAAATGTATATCGTAAAGGTATGCCTAAGGAATCAAACATTATTTTTATACGCTTCATAACAAAAATCATCTCCTGTTCTTTAATCAATTTGAATATTAACTCGCCCAATTAAGTCGTTCGCTCCTACGTTTTTCACGGATAATCAAAATATCCCCTTAACTTTCCCTCCACGTAAGCAACCACATATACGATGGAATTGTTACTATACAAACAAACAGAGGAAAAAAATAAAAGAAAATCTTGGCAGCTCCAACCGTGCAGCGTCCTAAGCGAATGGATACGATTTGATTTAATGAAAGAAAGACAAAGACAGATCGTTTGGTGCGGGGAACACTGTTCTATCAAAAATGGCTGTGACTGATTCAACTGGAAAATGGATGGACCAATGAATACATGAATAAATGTCCCTTCACCACGCAGAATGAAGAACGGTCCATCCTCGAACCATTTATCCGAACTGGAAGCAGGGCTAATATTACAGTATATGTATATGAAAGTTTAGTTTGAATTTAATTATAAAGTATTTGTAAATATATAATATATGTCATTTATATATACGTATATTATATATACAAACAATATTAAAATGTATGTTTATATTATAAAACCTTTAAAAGTTCTCATTTCATTTATTATTATTGTACATTATTTTTGTGGCCTTTCGACCATACTGATATTCAATCATATTCAATTCATTTTATTTCGTACATTACAAATGATCCCCTCTTCACACTACTGTTACTGTTGCTGTTTCAGTGTTTTTTGTTGCAGCTCTAATTCAACCCAGAGTCTGCCTCAATTTCGTTGTGATTTCTTGTGTTGTGATTTCTTGTGTGGGCGTGTTTCTGTCACCTTGGCCTCCCGGTTTCTTTCTTTTTCCTTTTTTTGTTGCCACGGGGGGCATCTCAGGTATCGATCAAGTTGTTTTAAAATCAGACTGTGGCACTTCCCGGCCCTCTGTCAAGTTTGTCAGCAGCAAGCATTCAGTAGGACGGGAGGCCCATTGTAGGTGGAGGTCAAAGCGCTGGCCGCCCGGAGACCCGCTGTCTCACAGACATCAACGAGAGAAGATTTGAAAGATACGAGAAGAACTGGTTTCCCCACTGCAACACAAGTCACACCTATGAAATGAAACAAGGGCCTCTAATAACACCAAATATAACTTTCAGCTTTTAAATAAGTAACACACAATGGTTCATTAAAGTGAGTTAAAAAAATAGCACTATTCTGCTGGCGTTAAGAATTAGAGGGCGCATTACAATTGGCAGACACACGCTGAGCAGAATACCTGGTGTGAAAATGCGATAGTTAACACTTTAGAGAGGGGTTGGGTTGATTTACAGAGAGTAATAGTAAAACAACAGCACATCTTGATTTAGAAATCTACTTTTATTGCGGGGTGAATTCCGTTTCCAGTGTAAACATCAGCAGGCTCAAACCATGAGCGGGGGAGGTGATGGGGGGGGGGGGGGGGGGGGGGGTGAAAAAAATGCAATATTCAGGGAGGGAGCCGGTGTAAATAAATAACTTTACATTCACCGTCACAATTTACGACCGTATAACAATTTGGTTCCATCAACCGCTAAAACACAATCCGCTGTTGCGCCCTAAGCTGCAGAAATGAACCACAAAGCCGCCGCTTTCTGCGTTTACTTCTTTTGCTGGACATTTGGGATTGGACTCGCCTCTTGAGTGGATTAAAGGTAACAACTACTATCTGGCCCCGAAAAATGTCATGAAAAAAGGGAAGACAGTGAGGACTCAATCCGTTGAAAGCTTGTTCCCCAGCTTCATCAAAACGCTTAATATCGGGGTTTAAATGGCACATATAGAGGGCTTAAATGGTACATTATCTGCATGGACCCACATGTCAATGTTCTGAAATATTACCGAGGTGAAAAAGCTCCAAGGCCAACAAAGAAGAAGAGAAATGCGTTTTTCCCTTTTGTGCAGTTTGAAAAATACATCGAGGACCATTCCCCTGGTTATTGTCATGCAAAGTCTCAGACAGAGGACAAATGATGAAGCTGCTCTTTCTCTCAATATCGCAGCCTCATTTTTTTATGTAACAAAAGGTGAGAGTAAAATGATTTCAGAGAAATTCTTTTACTTGTATTTTTCATTTTACGACTATTTGGCCTAATCTTTACGAGATCAGCCGAGCATTTAAAAACAAAATGGGTTGGAATAAAAAGAATTAGACGTTAATACAATACACACACGGCCTTCATATATTCCCGAATAAATGAATTCACAGTGCCGCGTCCTCCGCTACTGCTGCTTGTTTCTTAATAAAATGACCTCACACTTTTTAGAGTCACACTGTAACTATCTTCCCGTTCTGCAGGAACGGAAGAGTAGCCTACACAAGATGAACAGATCAACAGACGCTCAATCTAGACAGCTAATGATCAAAATCAAACGGCACATTTGTAATCAACAGAGGAAGTCAACAGCTGGAACCACTGGGTTTCTGTTAAGTTACCGGCAAAGCCACTCGTCCGTCAACAGGCGAAATCCCTCAGAAGGAAATCCCATATGGTGTTCTTTTTCTCTGCAGAATAATTATGCAAATCGTGGAACATAACAAATTCATTTATTTGTAGTTATTTTAATAATACCGCTATTCATAGGCCAGAACCTTCATATCTTAGCTGCCGGCTATTTTCTAATAGTTTGGGCTTTAAAAGCCATTAAGTTGTTTATTTGTTGTTTTTTACAATTTGAATTTAAGGATATGGGAGAGAAAGTTGTCCATGACCTTTAACCTCCCACTGACCAGGACCTCTCCTTCACCCTAAGACAGGCCATTAGTGCAGTTGGGGGGGTGAATCTTATAGACGAGGTTTTCTATAAAGTCCTATCCCTCTATCGTAAAATAAGGAGTAAAGCTGGTGTCCGGGTCCAACAATCCAAATAAATATTCTGACGAAGACGAGAGGAAGAGGAGAAAGAGGAGGAGGAGGGGGTGCTGCGGCAGTTTACTGCCACACGTGATCCTCCTCTTCCTCCCAGCATGGGCAAGCACCTTCCTCACACACATGGTATAAGATTAACAAAGTTGACACACACACACACACACACACACACTCACACACTCACACACGCACACACACGTTTATGTAAATGAGGTGCCTTCCGCTTCTACAAGCCCGTTCCTATTTTTTTGTTTGTACTCACTCTTCTGCAGCTCGCGGAAGTCCTTCCCGGTATCGCCATCACATTAAGTTTAATTTCCTCCTCGTGGTTGGTATTGTTTTCCCTCTTCTTCTGCTTCGTTTCATCTCCAACAAATGGTTTTCTCTCCCTCCACTCAGAGACGCGTCCCATTCAGCATCACGCCTCCGTTCTGCTTCTCTCTCTTCCTCCGGCGCTACAGGTTTGTTGACCCCTTCGGCTTTCTACGTGTTATCTTAAAACAAAAGATAAAGGGAGAAAAAAAGTTATAATTTCCGTAGACACCGCCGCTCACACACACACACACACACACACATACACACACACACACACAGGAGCCCGAAGACGCGCTTACCTCGGTCCTCCTGTCGATGGTAAACAAGACTGTATCGGAGCCGCGTCGCTCAGAATCCAGCATGTATATACGACAGTTATTTTCTAGGACAATTTGAACGGTGATTGTCCATCGTAACAGAGACGATACGACATCGGGGCGTTGCGACACCAGCACGGTGCGCTCTGGTGCGCAAATACGAAAAGACGAAAATAAAAAACAACCAAATGGGCGTTAAACGAAAAAGGAGAGCCTCCTCTCTTCCCGCGACGGGAAGCCATTCCGTGCACTTCCCGGTGTCACGGAACGGCAGCAGCGGGGCTGAGGGGGAGCGAGCCCGGCTGCCGGGTGGAGACTGTGGGTTCGTTAAGGTGTTAAGTGTTTTACGGACTCAAGTTTTGGAATTAATCTACCACTTTGGCACACTCTTTGTTCAAGGAGTGAGGCGTGTCACTCCGTGTTCCCCGTAGACATTTTAATATTGGTGAGACGCGCTGACCTCCCGTTCACCCCGAGCACAAACAATTTCCCCCGCCCCCGCGCATTTCTTTCTCACTCCCTACCCTTCCTTTCAGCCCCCGTCCCCTCACACCCGCCTCTCTCCCTCCCAGTCGCCTTCGTTGAGCTGGAGTCATTGCCGTGAAGAGAAATGGTCAGAAGTGAAGCGGGGGGGGGCACAGATTTCTTTTATTATTTTTTCCTCCTTTGATGTCTAAATATAAATGACTACATTTCGAGTCTCACGCGCGAGTAGCCGCTGTACTCGAGTTAACCGTCTCCGTGCGTGAGGTATCAGGCGAACTTCTGATTCAATAGGCCTCGTTGCTCATTTCACTACTATTACTTCCCTTATAATTCACCATGTTATCACGAGCCTGTCGGTAACAGAAAAACGGAAGGTGGTTATTATTTTTTATTTTCCATTTCGTCGACCGGCGCGCATGTGCAATGTGTCTCTAATTGAGTTAATCACCTGACCTCGCGATGAACCTTAGTAGAAAGACGGAATCTGTACACGTGGTATACGAGTATATCTGTTTACGTCAATTAACTGATTATTTAATCACCGAATTATCCTTTTTGCTCCTACGTGGAAACTAATTTCCCCTCCTCTCTGCCTGCCTGCTACCATTTCACCAATAAAGCACAGGTCAAACGATTAGTGTCCAAATGCTGCTATTCAAAAGCTGAGATTAAGCGATTTCAGACTTAGATTGTTTGACTCGTTGTTCGAGGGCTAAGCAGTTTGCCAGATAAAACAGACTGTTGCACATTCAATCATTTATTCAATTATTTAATCATACTTAATTGGGTTGCGGTTTAAGTGAGTTTTTTCCCCACATCTGGCTAAACTTGTTAGAAAGATATAGGGGGTTCACTAATGTTTTTTAACATTTGGCTGCGATAACAAAACAACAAATTCAACATTAGTCCATTTACTCACTTGATTAAGCAAAATATTAAAATCATTAATAATGTACCATTAAAAAACAGCTTAGACAATTTATTTTAAAAAGAGCAAAGTGACAGCAGTTAGAAAAAATGGTTTGAGGCTCATTCTCTTCAGCTACAAAAACATCGGGGGCCACACATTTGTCTTGCAGAGGAAAAATCAGATAATGGGAGCAGTATTTCGTGGATGGTGCGCTGGATAAGGGTGTCGTTTTGACAGGGCTGTGCTGATACGGTTGAGGAGAGGAAGATGCGCTTTGCTCAAACTCCCTATTCAAATAATGCTTTGGGATTTATAAATAGCTGCTGTCTCACCACTGTCTCCGTGGTGGCATGAAACCACCGCTTTACAACCACTAATCTCTCTCACACACACAGACTTAAATGGCACTATATGCTCAATTGTGTCCTCCACATGGATGTAGACAATGTTTCATAAACATACTACAATATAGATACAAAATTAAAATATATTACATGCATTCAAGGGTTTTGCTGACTGAAACTATTATATATGTTTAGGTACTCGCCCAAGTCTAAAGTAGTGTTGTGCCTTTTGTGTCCTTTTAATTGCCTTTTTCTTTTGCATCAGTGAGCTTTTTGAGCACATGTAAAAATAAAAGTCTTTGAAAAGAAAGATGAAATACACATGTTAGCTGCATGGTGTGAATAGATTCCCTGCCTTTCTTTAGCCTTCTTCTCTCCCTACGTACGTCGCGGCCGCCGGAGAGCACCGGGGACAGGAGGGGACGCCCTCACCTCTCTTTCGCCTCCTGCTATCTGTACCCTCTCTACCTACCTCCATCCCCCCCTTCCTCCCCCATGTTTTGCCTTTGACATACAGCAATTGGAGTCTGCAGTCGGGTCCGCGAGGGGAGGTGAGGGCGGAACTCACGCGCGACGGTGAACTTTTGACCCGTCAACTCCGTGAACTCTCCTTGGCGGAAGGAAATGAGACGGCCAGAAGCAGCGTCGACCTCCTCTTCCTTCACGTGTTTGCTTGATAATGGTTTAAATGTTGTGCTAAAATGAATTAGCGGTTATCTTGTACCTCTCTCTGGTCGAAGGGAATAAGACACAGCCTTAAGGAGGCCGGAGTTAATTCGCCTCCTTCAGACCACTCGGTCCCTCACACCTGAAGTCATACGAACACTCGTCATTAATCAAGTGCAAAGGAAACCGATAGTTCTGACAGGGGAGACGAGGGTCGGCTGGGATTCAAAAAGGGGGGGCGGATGGAGCTCGAGCAAAAGAGGCCACCCTGCGCCGGTTTTTCTCCTTTGTGTCCTGGTCTGAAGCGGGCTCTGCTGGAGGCGCAAGAGAGCTGCATTCTGTGATGATATTATTATCGTCATTATTACCACAATATGTGTTTAATAATCTAAATTTAATCGTATAAACTATTATTGATACATACACATAGTAGTAGTAGATGTGGTATTATAAGTAGTAATAGTATACTTGTTGGCTTATGTTTGGGAGATTATTTTAATTGTTGTGAAATATTTTGCACACAGCGTGCATTTTGGGGGTTTAAAGACGTTGCAAACTGCAGTTGCACAGATGTAAAGCCCTCTGAGGCCAATTTGCGATTTTGCGCTTTCAAATGAACCTTTTTTTTCACCGTCTATTCGTAAACGTTGAAAAGACCACATTTCAACATGATTTTAAATACGGTACTGTTTCGTCCACTTCTTGTGCTATATATTTTATTCTAAGGTTAAAAAAGAAACGACCTCCACATTTGTAAGTTTACTACCGATATTATGAATTATGTTGAAAACGGGTCTAAACACTAAACACATGTTCACGTTTAAAACTATTTGCAACGTCTTTTCAACGGATAAATTGCTCGCTGGAAACTGACAAGTTACAAAGTCAAAGTTTAACAGCCCGCAAAAAAGAAAAACGTTTTTTATAATTATTTTATTATTTTGTATTTATTAATATAAATATAACACAACACTACATATAACAATTTACTAAACACAGTACAGTACAGAAATATAAAGTTTGTTTAGAATTCTGTCTTTGTAGCCCATTTTTCTGACCTAATTTTTTAGATTCGGTAACAAGATGTA
The DNA here is from genome assembly GCA_021346845.1 of Apeltes quadracus. Classification (NCBI taxonomy): domain Eukaryota; kingdom Metazoa; phylum Chordata; class Actinopteri; order Perciformes; family Gasterosteidae; genus Apeltes; species Apeltes quadracus. The sequence goes on from CM037927.1 coordinate 1,857,110, forward strand.
TCATCGTCACCTGAATTGGGATATAAAATCATCTCCATCTCCCTCATCGTCACTTGATTCTTTGTGTAAAGGGAGTCAGAAGGCGCAGAACACCCCTCAATTGCAGATTCCTCTGGTCAATGGGTTAATCAATTCACGTCATTCTATCTTACTCAGCTCAAAATCAAAAACAAGCCTCCGGGAGCTTTACAGACTGTAAACACTTAACATTCTGTCCCAAAACCTTCACATCGGCAGAGGAAAAACTCCAACCAAAATAGAATGAAAACCTTCAACTGGGAGAACCCCGCAGAGTAAACAGCAGAGAGGTGTGTGCAGAATGAACAACTTAAAGATATACAGTACAATTCAAAAGCCAGGTGTAAGACACGACCACTGCAGGGACAACAACCATCAGATGTTGCCACCATCCACAGAAACCTGTGAGGATGGAAAGCAAAGACTTCAAAGTTGGTAATTTGGGTTTTTGATGATGTAATAGTAAAGTGACTAAAAATAATAATAGTGATAACAGCAGCAGGTGTATTAGAACCCTCGTGGTCTCAGAACCCTTGTGTGTAAAAAAAACACTCTGGTTTATTATCAGTTGTAGCTACGCTGTGGATTTTTTTTTCTTGGATCTTTAAGTCTTTATATTATTACGTAAATAGGGTTTACCTATTACATTACAAACAGGATAACAATTGATCTCCAACTGATTGCATTTCTGGAGTAACATTTCCAGGTAAATTACACAACATTGTACTTTTCAACGTTTGCTTTGAGGATGCAGTAACAATGTTTTGTCGCTCTACTTGCAGATGATAATCTGGACCAAAAGTAAACAGGTTTGAAGTAATAATGACTCATTGTACATAAGCATTTTCTCCTCCCTTGTAGTGAAAAAAAAAACAAATGAAACAAATGAAAAGCCAAAATCAATAAACAAAATGCCATGAATATATAATATGTATTATTGTGTAACAATGTGCAAAATCTTTGGGATTCTTTTTGTTTGTTGCTAATGCGTTTTTGCTACTCAGATCACATTATTGCCTTTTCCCATTTCATATCTAAATTCAGATTGCATGGTCAAAGGGTTGCATTCAGGAAATGTGGTCTGCTGTCCCTTGTCGTAGCTATTACACATTTCGCTGTGAGACTGGTTTGTTATCATGCAGAAGCTAGCATGCTACAAGCTATGCTAACTAGCAAACTAGCTGCATTACCGGTAACTAGCTTACAAAACGTCGAAAACACGTTGAAATTAGGTTTTAGAGTCTAAAACCAGATTTTAACGTTGAAATTAGCTTTAGTGCTCACTGGGCATGTTTAATATTTCTAATACTATTAGTAGAAGTATAGAAGTCGTTTTTCTATTACTGAATCCTAGATTTTGGGGATTGACGTCCTTGAGTATCTGAATTGAGATAAGATAATTTATTATTATTATTATTATTACTATTATTATTCTCAGTGGCAGCCTATCAATGAGCTCGTAATTTGCATTAAATGGTAGAGCCTCCATTTGCGACATTTAAAAAATAAATAAAACCGAGTGATATAGCCTAATACACATTTGCACATCACATCTGCATCTCAAACATGTTTTGGCAAAACCAAAGCTGTATCTTTGCGTTGTTTTGGAAGAAAAACAACTTTTGATATACATTTGTTCATCTGAATGTGCATTTACCGGTAATAGGTTAATAAAACCTTTTAAAAAGCGTATCCACCAACGACCGACGTATATTTCAATATTTGCAAAATGACCGGCTCGTCAAAACCCATCGCCAAGGCAAACACGCGCTATTGTGGCAGTCCTTCCCAAAGCGCCGCTGATAAAGGCTTTTTATTGACACCAAGCACTTCAGAAATAGAAAAACAATTAGTCTCCTAATTTTTGCTTAAACATAAAGTCCTAGGACTATTTATATATAGTTTCATCTTTCGGCCATTATGGTATACATTATGTGTGGATGTATACTTGGATTACCGCTCTTTATTTACCCGACCAGCCTTAAATTGTGGAAGTCGTTTGTTATTAAACATCCCTCCCTTCTGATCCGGATCTGGGCGACACTGGTAAATAAGTAAATAGAAAAAACAACCGCCAGTTGTTTATTATTTTCCCCCTGTTGCGAAAGTAAATGCAGACACGCTCACACACCCTCCTCCTTGCGCCTCGTCGAGTTGTAAACGTCAATCCTGTCTGCTGACCTCGCTGTGACTTCCCTGCTCATGCATTATTCATGACCCCCCCCCCCCCCCCCTTCACACACACACACACACACACACATAAACACACAGGCCTCGCAAATGCAATCACGCTCAAAGCTGCGACAGCAAGAAAAGGGAAGCCATAATGTGTCTGTGTGTGTGTTTACACGAAATGGGAAGCTACTTTTTTTAATTACTTGCTTCACATTAAAGCAGAAATCTCCAGGACGGTCAATATAGGCTGAAATTGAACGAATTGTGAATTTAATTGATCAAATTCAGGCCAAGAAAAACAACCAAAACATTTTTCAAGCCTGTGTTTGAAACCCTTTCCAATGCAACTCCTATCCCCCCCCCCCCCCCCCTCTCTCTCTCTCTCTCTCTCTCTCATACACTGCCAATAAACCCACCAAACACAACGAGACGCGCCCCATCCACTCCCAGGCAACTCCTTCTCTCCCATACATTCACTAACAAACACATATTTGCAATGCATGAGAAAAAGAAAGGGTATTAGTTACTCACCCCACTCGTCATCTCAAACACAAACACACAGACTGAATAGCCAAACTCAGCGCTTTCCGACAGCCTCAACAGGTTCAAAAGAGCAGCGGCAAGCCCGTGCACATAACGCACATAACGCACATAATGCACATAATGCACATAATGCGCATAATGCGCATAATGCGCATAATGGCGAGGCAGCAGCGGCTCCGTGTGCTGGAGCTGCACTGTGTACATAAACGGGTAACACGTGACACACACTGCGAGAACAACACAAAGAAGGCCACATAGAGCTGCTGCACCTTCCCCCGTGTCACAGCACTGTTTTTTTTCAACTTGACAAGAGAAGCAATTTGTGTCCCGCGTGTTATGTTCTTGTGTGTGTGTGTGTGTGTGTGTGTGTGTGTGTGTGTGTGCGTGTGTGTGTGTGTGTGTGCGTGTGTGTGTAAGGCCGTGGGGGATGGGTGGCGGGTGATGTTCCTGTACCATCATTAAAAGGAGGAAGTTGATGAAACGTAGAGTTGTTTCCACTCCCTCGTCTTCCTGTTTACTGAACTGAAACTTCCTCAAGGATCCAAGCCACCCAGCGCCTACTATTCCCCACACAAAAATACACACACAGGCCATTGGGTGATATTAGCCGTGAGCTCACGCCGGATAAAGAAAGTTAATTATTGTCATAATGGAAAAGAGCTGTGCAATAAAAAGCTAAGAAATACTCAGCTTTTATTTTTAATCAATATTGTTACTTATATTATTAACACCATTACTACTGTTTGTTGAGAATGTTTGACATATTTTGATATCTAGAAACTACTTTCTGAAAGCTGCAGATCAATTTAACGTGTTAAAGTATTTATCTTTAATTCCTTGAGAGTAAATCTCCCGGCTGATATTTGTTTTGCTACAACACGATTCATTATAAGATGAACTTCAGTCTGTAAAGAATTAAAGGCGGGGTCTGCCATTGTTTTTTTTATTTCAAGAGAGATCATATAAATTGAGAAAAATAAATTGCTAGTTATATCTTGTGTATTGATATTAACCTTTTCTACACTCGGAGACTTTTACTTAAGAATTGATGGTATGACTCTAACAAAAATAAGTGTGAATCACTGCGAAGGTGGAGGGGCATCGCCAGGAATCCTCACACGGAGAACGCGATGTGGCCGAATAAAGTGAACGTTATAAATGACAGGTTAAGCGCGGAGAGAGGCTTCAACTCTGTCCCCCCGCCATAAAAACTCTAACTCTCCGTCAATTTATGTCTGTAGGCCTATGCTGTGACTTATAGTACAAATGTAGGGAAGAAAAATTATAAATAATAGGACAACTAATATAGAAATACAAAACTGATATAGCACATATACGGGGAATGTTTTGAAAGTCGCATATTGTTTTTATGCAATCTTAAATACATCTACACACAAATGAGAAAACAAGCACCTATCAAAATGTTTACTGAAGCTTCATCTGCGGCCTTCATCGGTGGACAGCTTATATTATATTTTCTGAAATATAATGTTTGCTGGGCTGATTAAATAACACTGTTTTTTATGTGTATTTACGTTTTTACAAGTGAGGATTGGCTACTGGCTATTCATCAGGTGCATTGATTGAAAGCTTGACAGCTGAAATGTTCTAAACTCCACTATCTGTCTACAAGTATAGAGTTCACTTTTGACAGGAGACATGAAACAATTTACGTGAAGGATGTGAGCAATATGAAGCCAGCGTGCGCGAGGAGGAGCGCGGCACCGCATGACTAGTAGCCGCGATCTGACAGCTCAAGTCGCACTTTCAGACATCCCATAGTGGAGGACTGTTACAGGCATTCAACTGGTAGTGTGGCGGACGCTGTATACCTCCAACACTGCAATACTTTTATTTCATAACGCTTTTTCCACAACTGGTTTCCATGGCAACTAAATTGTTGATTATTGAACACTTAAATTGCATTTAGACCCAAAATGCAAGAATTAATCATGTTTATGTTCAAATATTGTGCTGTTCCGGATTAAGTGTTATGTGCGTCACGTGTTGTTATTGTGTAATCGATTAAATGTGACGTGTAGTTCCTTGGGTTCTGGTTCTCCGCATTACCCTCATTCGTTCGATTACCATCGTATTTGATGCTCTTCAGTCGGCGTGGTTTTCTTTTATCGTTTAGAGAATTTACGTTTTGGTGTAACACAATTTCTTCCAGCTATTAGCAACATGGAACTGAATCTAATAACGTCGATTACGTTGTTCTTTGCACAGTAGGTTCTTTCAGGACGGACTCAGTCTGGAAGCTGTCTGTTGTAAGTTTATTTCGATATGCAAGTTTCACATCGAGTCAACGATCCGTTAAAACACAAACAATGAACTCTTGAGAGTGTCTGTCACGACGCTTTTCACTCACAACCATCCTGCCTGGAAATCACAAGGACGCCAGGGGTAGAATTTATTTTCTTGCCAAAAGACGCATTTCTGTGCTCGTTCCCATATATGTTTCGGTTAATGCTACACACATAGGCACATTTCCCCCACACTGAATCCCTTAGAGCGGTCCCCAACCTGTTTTGGCCCACGCACCGGTTTCATGTTTGACAATATATTTCCAATCTTTCTTTCTCTGCGGACCGGTCCAGCCGAACAAGTGTGTATCAGGCGTTGACTCTCCACAGAAAACTAACAACGCTGTAATAAAACAGATCCAACTCTTTCCCTTTTTCTATTCTGCTTATTAAAGTCTGCGTCAACACGCACATCCGAGGGCTTTGGAGGCAATACACAAATATACACAGCAACAGCGTGCCCGTACACACACTCACACGCACGCACACACACACACACACACACACACACACACACACACTCAGAGAGACATAGATGCACCCTTTCACCCACATGTGGAACGTGGACCGACCGTCGTGTCCACGAACCGGCCTCAGCCAGGGTGAGTGACAGGGTTCTCTCTCGCACGCCCCCCTCCGCCCCCCCCCCCCCCCCCCCGACTTCCTACACTCTGCCACCTACTGCCCCTCCACCCCCTCTCAATCCCACACGTACAGACAGCCAAACTCACTTACTGTGCCTCCCTGCTCGCTCTCTCCGAGGTTTTCAAGGCGTCCCATGGTTCACGGGACAGGACGAAGCTCGCCTGGCTTGGCGTGTGAACCGGAGCTTGAGCAGCGGCCGGTAGTGGCCCGTTCTCTCTCCCTCTCTCACACACGCACCCTCCCTCTTGCTCAGTCTCTACTTTACTGACCCCTTTAGGATCCCAGCGAAGCCGTTAAACCGTCACTTGCTTTCCAGAATGTGAAATATATAGTACATTGTCAACTCCCCAAAACCATAAAACTAACTTTATGGACCCACGTGACCAGGGGAGAACCAGTGAGAGGTATCATTCTGAAGCCAGGCATGGTCTTTACGATCCAACTTGGAGATAAAAAAAAAACCCCATCCGTTTGACATGTAAATGTCCGAGCTACCGTCCGTTTTTATAGTCTGGCTCAAAGCAGAAGGAGTTTAGCTTTAAAAAACATCTCAACAGACATACACACACAGAGGAGGCAGGAGATGGCGGTTGTGTCCAGATGAGGCTATGGATAGGACACGATTTCGTCTCCCCCCACCCTCCTCCTCCCCCTCACGTCACCTTCCCTTCATCATCCCAGATATAAAGCCGCTACAGCTAGGAAGCTAAAGCGGCATCAGTCGGTGAGTTTAAAAGTTCACTTGGTTGATTGCAGTTGGAAGGACGCAAAAGTGAACCTAATTGGACCAGGAGTGACGTCCGTTGTAGAACGCAATTAAGGGACACCGTTTTGAAAAAACTCACTAATTTGTCAACCGGTAGTGTGTTTTGTTAAACTTCGTCGCGGTGATGGAAATATAATCTTCTGTGTTTCTGCGTTTGTTACGTCATGCCAGTGCTGATGTCCATGACATGGTCACCTTAGACATGTGGCGTTCAACGGTAGGACAAGGCCTGCGAAAACAGAGTTCCAAGGCCTGGAAACGGATGTGTGAAACGGTGCGTCTTTACGCATGACGCAGATTGGTGTCTTTTCCGGTTCGAAACGTTTTGGTTAAATTTAAACATTGAGAACGCAATGTTTATAAATGTGCAGGAGAAAATGTGATATAGAGAAGCAACGAGACTGGTTTAGTTTGGGCATTAGTCCTTTGGCTATTTCTCAGGTATTAAGCAGATTCCCACCAGAATCTAGTCTGGACGATGTTATGGCTTCAGCTGAACCTTACATATTTAAACCTGAAGCCATTTCTCCGGCGTAAAAGCAAAGCCATTTGAGGGTATAGTTTGGCTACAGGGCAGCTGGTCAAGTTGGTCTGGCACTTTAAACGAGTATGGGAAACTTTATTGTTATTGTGTTTTCACTCCAAGTTACAAACAAAATACAAAAGGCGTATTGGCAGAAAGCTCACAGGCCTCACCGGAAAGCCATTGCACTCACATGTGCAGGCCCACTCACTCATACGGCAACTACAAATAGCCAATCGGTCACATTTACAAATGACAATATATGTTTATGTACATCCTTTCTAAAACATGTATCCAATGAATAAATGAATAATAACAATTATATACACTTCGGAGATGTTAGCAGGTCTGTTTTTAAACCGACTTCTGGTTCTAAATAAGAAATAGGAGGCAATTTGAATGTCAAGTAACTGACAGGGGGACATAAAGAGGAAGGGGGAAGACTATACCTGCAACAAGAGCTTACACTTTAACATCAAGCACGTCAATTATAAAACAACGCACGTGGGAACTAAACCTTATTCAGACACCGCCAAGCTCGCAATGTAAAACGTAAATATACACAGTTCGGTATTATTCATCTTGCCCTCGAGTCTTCTGCTCCGGACAGTTTCTTTGCAGGAACACAACGTTTATTTTACGAAATCAAGTACCACATTTTAATTTACTTAAACACCAACATGCCGAAAAATCAAAAGTGCTGCATTGCTGTACAAAACTCCGCTGATGGGAAGAAGTGTTTTTTATTTATTTTTTTCTGAATGCACATAGATGTCTTCATCGCAGTCTTCTTTTGCTGCGTGTTCTGCTTGTCTTTCTGTTTAGTCTGACTTGGAAAGCAGCCTGTGGTTAAAGCCCCTCCAGAGTATGGATTCATTTTTTAAATTTCATTTTTAGGGTTGGAAGGCGCTGCAGGAAGTGGCCAGGGTCATGCTCTTCAGTTTGTTGTCCTTCTTCCACTTCATCCGCCGGTTCTGGAACCAGATCTTGATTTGCCGCTCCGTGAGGCAGAGCGCGTGCGCGATCTCGATGCGCCGCCGCCGCGTGAGGTACCGGTTGAAGTGGAACTCCTTCTCCAGCTCCAGCGTCTGGTAGCGGGTGTACGCCGTGCGCGCCCGCTTCCCATCCGGGCCAGCCATATCTATGGAGGAGGAGGGGGTGGGGGAGTGGAACGGACAGAAAGGCTCTTAGGGATCGATTGGTGGAGTGGAGGGCGGTTGTGGGGCGCATTTGGACGAGTTTTCGTAAGAGTGGTACTAAATACTGGAAACACCTTCATTAAAAACAATTGACCATAAAATGGCCAACAAGTCGGTGTTCACCACAAATTTGCATCCGATTCTGGGATACCAACAGGTGTTGATATGATCACGTGCACTCCCTCTAGACATTTATTTGGGACAGTATTATTTTTTTTACCACAACTCCCACCCCCGACCCCCCCCCCGCACACACACCAGCTGCCTTCGGGATTTTATTGCCCCCGTCCTCTGCCTCACCTCCCTAATAAAGTTCCCACACGTAATAAAGCTTCACTTTTCAAAGGAGCAACAGCCTCCAAAAGACCTTCATGGCCTCTTTCTTTTTTTCGTCCCCTTCCCACCCAGCTCTGTCTGCCCTCAGCCTGTTGGACTTCGCTGCCCGGCTTCGGCACCCCCACCCCACTGACAGATTTATGACGCTTTTGAGGAATTTGATCAAATAAAAGAAGAGGGAGAAAAAAAAACAAAGAGGGAGCCACCATCCGTCCACGCGGCTTCTAAACCAGAGGTGTAAATCAGAAAAAAGAAAACACGCCAATAAACGGCATTCGCTCTTTCACCAGAGGCGGGAACGCAGTCGCCTTTAGTTAGGCTACCACTTATTTTAAAAATGCGTTAAAAATATTTATTGGCATATGTTGGCAAATTAAACAATTGCCAAAAATAAAACACCTTTTGCTCTAGTGCGGTGTTACCCTCCAATGACTGTTTTCTGACATTAGTACGAAATGTGTCATTTATATTAAATGTGTGTCCATAGTGGAGCAGCCGGCTTACACAACTCAAAGTAGCAATACATCTGCTGAATCTTTGGTTTGTTCGCGTGTGTGCAAAGAGGCGCCTCGGTCCCTGCGTCCTTTTTGCAAGCCTAAAACTCCCAATGACCCCATCTGTCAAACACACATATTCGATCTATTGATCTACCGTTGTGTATATTGTTAGCATGAAGCTATGGCGTTATAAACAGAGAGTCAGCATGTACCATGGCTAATGTGTAGTTTTCTCATCCAGGGGAATATCTGTGGTGGCCGAGTGTCGCCTCCCGTGGTGCCGCCGGTGGCTGATCCCGCCGGGCCGTTCTCTCTCATCTGCACGCGGTGCGGGTTCCCGATCCTGAGCGGCGGCTTGTGTTGTAACTCCTCCGCGCCGGGCGATGCGTCGTCTACCTCCGTAAAATGCTGCGCTCCGCTTCCTCCGCCGCCGCCGCCGCAGCCAGAGGAGGAGGAGGTCGAAGAGAGGTTTGGTGAGCTGAGATTACCGCTTCCTGGTTGCTCTGAACGGGGAGACGAGGTCCGATCGCCCAGTTTAGCGTCTCCGCTGCCGGGTGACAGCATGGAATCCGCGGCAGACGCAAGGGAGCAGCTGGACGTCTGTCGGTAGCCCGTCTCTGGGGCTGGAGAGCCGAAGCCCGGGGAGTCCCCGATGATCGAGCCGCCCCCGAGGTGTCCTCCGGAGTTGGTGGCACCGCTCCCCCCTCCCCGGTTGCTGACGGTCAGGTCCATGCCATTGTAGCTATAGCCGTAGGAGCCTGTCGCATGGTGCATGTTGGCGGAGGAAGAGTCCCTGTACGTCCCGCCGTTCATTGCGCCGCTGCTGGCTCCATAATTTAGCAGTTGATAGTCGGGGCCATTTGGGTAGCGCCCAGAGAACGAGTTTACAAAGTAAGAGCTCATTTAGGTTGTTTTAGAGAGATGCAGGCTCAGAGCTGAGGACCAAGGGGCGCTTGATTTGTTAGATTTTTCCTCGTCGTTATAACACTGGTCCTTGCAACGATTTATGATGTATTAGTGAATTATGGCGTTGCACTGTACTTCGTTTTTAGCTATGTATGTGCCGTCCAAACATGGGGGTGGGGTGGCGGTGGTGTATGTGTGTGTTGGATTGAAGGGTATGTGTGCGATGGGGGAGGTGAGGGGTGAGGTGAGGGAGGGGAGAGAGAGAGAGAGAGACAGGGAGAAATGTGGGTGGGGGGTGGTCACATGCTTTTGTTGACCAGTCGTAAATTCTCGCCGATGACTTTGGAGAGGTAATTCATGCACTGGGGTTTCTAATGGTGAAGGGATGGGCGGGGTGAGCGCTCCTTCACTTCATGCTGTTGACGTGGGTGTCGGTGTGAGCTCAGAGCGCCACCTGCTGCAGACATAATTTATTGCAGTGATTTAAGAAAAAACAGATGGAGAGAGACAAAGTCGACACTCCAAAGGCATGTTATAAAACATTCTGACATCCCTCACAACTGTTAAGTGAGCTTTTGCTCTGGCTGTAGATTAGGAGCCAGTAATCATATTCCTCTAATTAAAGACGATAAAACAGATAAAGATAAAACCTATATTAGTTTATTATATCATTATTTAATAATAATACTTTAAATCCATACCATAATAACAAACGACTTAAAACAATATGGATAAAAACCTCAATCTCAGTTGCCAAAGTCAAAAAATATGAAATGCCGTAAACTCGGACACAATCAAGACCACATAACACAATTGGATCAGTATATGATTCATTTAACTAATAGGTATTTATTCAGCCCGATGGCCCCAGAAACCAAAGTCCAACTAGAGTGATTAGGCCTATATCTTCTCATTTGTGAATCATTCTGGCTTTCCTCTTTGCTGTTCTTCCTTTCCGCAGAATGCACACCTTCAAAGACCCATGAAATTAGACAATACAAGGGTATAATGATCAAAGTCTGTAAGACCTCTAGTTTTGGGCCTTACGACCCCCCTACCTTCCAGCTGCAGAGGAGGAATGTTAAACCTGATCCTGTACTGATTTATGATTTGTTGATTCCCAGGTCGAGGATGCATTTCAGCAAGGGTGCCTCTGCGTGTCTGACCTCGTGCGTGTGTGTGTTTGTATTAGGCCTCGTTAGAACTCTGACACACATGTATGCATACACGCGGGCTTGAAGATGGGACACATGAAGGGTTCCAGATTTGATGTGTGTCTGTGTAAAACGATACTGAGAAATGAACTTCTGCGGGGGAGCGCGTGCACGCATAATCTCGTGCATGTGCGCATAGTTTCCCCGGCCACATTTAAGCCGTTGGCATAAAGATCATCTCAAATGTTCCAAACCAAACGAGGCGGAAGAGACAAACGAGACGGCATACAAGTGGATGAAACAGAAATCCCATTTCTCTTTTGAATCAGTAAAGTTTCGAACAGCCGCCTGTTGGCCTGGGCGCGCCCGCGGGAGCTCACAGACACAGAACCCAGAGTGTTTCACGCCGCCGAAACAGTGAAGACGAGGAGACGTGACCCGCTTTTTACACACTTAAGCACACACTTCCTTCGTTAAATTGCAAATATACTAAAAATGCGGATCGAAAAAAAACCTCGCTGACCATGTCTGTGCAAAACACAATTATCGAAGGCTTAGATAAGAAGGGTGCAAGGGTTATCAGGAGTATTACTCTCTCCTTTTTCTGCTTACATTACACACGTTTATAAACGAACCGAATATTTAGCTGTTGTGCTGGATGTTACTTTTATATTTTGTGTGGCTTTGTGAGGTCGCTCGGGATTCTGGGTTTGATTTGTGTTTGCACAGGCTCCTCCGGCTGGAGCCATGGGTGTCTGCCTCTGCTCACGTTGCTCACTTAAACCCTCGTTTCCACGTGCTGACGTGCTATTCGGTCCTCGCCGTTTCTCGGGGATTTTTAGTGGAAATGTCACACATTGGTGAAACTCGTCAGGAAGTAAAGGTAAGGAACAAAGGTGCTGTGAAGGAAATACAAAATAAAGACGTGTGAATTCGTTGTGTCACAAGAGCTCTCTCGGTGTCACATCAAAACCGTTCCGTCTGGTTGTACATGGAACCTCTGTCGGCTCGCACTACCTCCGAACACATTTGCACTGTGAACCGAACTGAACACATCGCACCACCAAACCAAAATATACTGAGTAAAAACTGATTATTATGATGACGTTAATTAATATAATATATTGATATAATTTTCTTAATTTGATCCAATCATTCATTGTTCTATTTGCAATTGTTACCAATTGTTCACTGAAACATATATGCTTCAGTATCATGTTGTGTACAACTAAACAGGCTTTTATTGGCACACTTATTGTCTTCTACGTCTCAACATCGTCCGAAAAACACGTATTCAGTGATGTGGAAGTTGATTTTAGAGGCATACAACCTATTATTAATCAAGCTAATTAAAAAAATATATAAATAAAAATATAAAAAGACTCACATCGACCAAAAAGATGCAAATGTTGTACTGATGCATACATCAGATTACTTAATTAACATCATTATTTGTCAACAATGACGTTCAACCGCACGAGATATACGAACTAAATGATACCTGTTTTTGCTGAAGGTCTTGCATCGCGGAGACCAGCCTCTGCGCCGCGGAGAGATGGAACCCGAGCGCAGGTCACTCAGAGGACACGTGGAGTGCAAAGGGTCGCAAGGACATTGTCCACTTTGTCTGCCTGAAAGTGTGTTAGTGTGTGGTTATGTGTGTGTGTGTGCCGTGTCTGGTCGCTCGCCTCGAGGACAGGTCAACTTTCTCTCCCGGGTCTGTTCATCAATTTGCTCGCGCTGCTTTTCACTTCCCCATCCGGACAACCGCGTGCGATACTCGGCCACCCGCCTGCCCTCTGGGTGCGTCCACGATTCAAGTAAGATACTCTACACAGGTGTATGATTCTAGTAAGCAGTGCACTAACTCATCAAATAAAACAGTCTCCACTCTACTAATCGGTGTGAACGCCGAGCTATTACTCCCCGTTTAGTCAATCAATGAGACGAATCTCTCCCAATACATACTTTACATTTTATTGAACATGTCTCATAAGTAGAATACGCAATAACTTGACAAAAAAAAACAACATAAACAATGTAAAAAAATCAAAAAAATATACACTTTCCTGAAGTTCTTTTAGGTAGTCTGGAGAATAACATCAGTAGGATACCCCCCCCCCCCCCCCCCCCCTCCACACACACACACACAATACTGGAAAACCCCTGGACAGAGTAAATGACCGTTTACCCCTGACCCCAACGTGACATTATTTTCACCGTGCAAGAGGATTGCTTGTTTCTGTACATAAATATGAACACATGACACTTCTCCAATAGCTGGTTCTTCTCAACATCGGTACGTGAGCGTGTCTACGCGTTTAACCGCAGGTATTATTCAACATTTATGAAATTATAATAAGTGGGTTCCTAAATCTTCTAAAAGCAAGTGCTTGGTGGACATGGATTAGATTTTTGAGAACAACGAAATGAGACCACATTCAGCAGTTGGCCGGTTTCTCGGACTACAACAGTAAACTGAATCGTCAGTTTGTCCCCATTTTGGTGGCAGGTCAAACACTTCGGGAGCCCACTGGTCTCGTTTTATTTTAATATAAGCTATTTCCTCCCATTTCTAATTTGTTTCTAATTCCAACCTTCACACCACATAAATGAATCATATTTTCCGCCTACTGAGGTAAAAAAATAAAATAATTATAGTATCGTGTAGGCTACGTTAATTTCTCCCAGAGTTTTCACATCGGACACCCGTCTGGACGAACTTTGAGACGGGAAAAGGAAGGGGAAGGGATCAACATGTCTTTTCCTTCCATCTTCCTCTCTTCTCAGTGTTTTTGTTCTCCACTTTCACTCCGGCCGTTTCTCCTCTTCCTCCGCGCCGTTCACCGTGGAGGAAGAGGAGGACGACGATGAGGAGGAGTTGATCAGTTTATTTTCCTTCTTCCACTTCATCCGCCGGTTCTGAAACCAGATCTTGATTTGCCGCTCCGTGAGGCAGAGCGCGTGCGCAATCTCGATGCGCCGCCGCCGCGTGAGGTACCGGTTGAAGTGGAACTCCTTCTCCAGCTCGAGCGTCTGGTAGCGCGTGTATGTTTGCCGCCCGCGCCTCCCGGGGCTGCCGAAGGTCCCTGCGACGGAATGGAGGGAAGAAAGTTACATTTTAACGGTTTGAAAAACGAATTGTCTTTTTTCAGAAGTCAGAATCAGAATTCAGTCCATCAAGTTTCAGAGTTATCCCACATCTCTGTAGTTATTATAAATAACACAAAGGGACAAGCCAAATCATTTTGGGGGGGATTTATTCATGAAATCAAACTAAAACGCCGTAAAACTAATTACAATAAAAACCTTTTTTTTTCAACTTTGCGTTGTCATGTCTAATTATGTATTTGTGTTTAAGTCCAAGTAATGTTAAAGGGTACAAAGAGGATTTTCAGAATAGAATCATCCTCTCGGATCTCGTTCCTTGTGATCCGCACTAATAGTCTCTTGGTCCCCGGTGGTAAACAAATCGCCATCTTGTCAGTTTAGCAGCTTCAGTTTCTTTATTGATCGGACAGGCAGAGAACGGGTGGAAAACTACACGCTGCTCAAATCTAATATCTGTCTAAATATCCATGAACTAACACAGAAAATAAAACACCGGATTGTGAAATACCACTGAGGGATTTTGTGCTGTCTCCAAAAGTTGCCAATTTCGTCTCCAAATCATCACTGTCGGTGCGTTGCCTTTTTGCTTATTTATTATTACTAATGTATTATTCTACAGCTTCATCCGTCAAAAATGGAAAAAATACGGACTGTCTTACAGGGGTTTATACAGAAACAGTCCTATATTGTCGAGCATTACTCTCTCATCCCACTCTCGTCAGGCCCGCTTTTCTGTTTCTCCATAACAAACACCGGGCTTCACATGACGGTGGCCCAAATCCGTCATAAGTCACACGTGCGGTTTAATTCACGTGGTTCAGTATCTCACCTGTTCGGTTATGAACAAACAGGCTCCATGTGAGGGAAGTTGACATGCTAAACACCAGCAGGAGCTTTCTTTATCAGGAGAGGTATACAACCGTTTAATGAATGAATATATCATAACATATGTTGTCTTTTTAAAGAGTTACGTAACGTGTTTTAATTTCCCTACTCTAGTAAACGCAAGAGAAGATTGTTTGGTAATTGTCATCAAAGCAAACATAACTGAAATCTGGAAATGGCTTGCTTTTGGTTTCATGTCTCTCTGTTTATCTTTCTATCTATTTTTTCATCCACAAAAGCTCTTTGACAGGCGTTTCCCCTCAACCCCCCCCCCCCCCCCCCCCCCCTCCCCATCCCATCTCCTGGTAGCAACGTCGGTCAGCGGGTCACATACAAACAAACCCGGTTTATGACGGACAATAAAATACCAACGACACTACTGATTGACAGGTGCAACAAACGGGCTCATATCTGTTAGAAGAGGAGTGTGGAAGACAGCAGAGGAGCTTGACAGAGGAAGCCAGACGGTGGGGCGCATGAAATATCCACGAAACAAGTGTGGGGGATAAGGCAGAAGACACTCACCGTTGCAAGAGTTCATCCGCTGCATCCACGGATAAATAGGAGCCGACGACGGCAGCTTGTCGTCCATCGTTTCGCCGAACATCCCTTTCCCACTCAGCCCCGCGCACTCCACTTTACGATGCATGCCGTCCTGGCTCATTGCGAGCTGATGCTCCTCCAAGGTGCACGCGTGCTCCTTGTCCCGGTAAAAGCTCGTGGCCGCCGCAGCCGCTGCTGCTGCCGCTGCCGCGTAGTCGCAAGCAGCGGCTCCAACGACCCCTTGCGCCGCCCGGTGCCCGCCGTATGCTCCGTTCGCCGCCTGCTGGTAGTACGCGGGCGTCGGGTACGGTTTCTCCTGATGAACGCCGCCGCTGCTCGCGCCGTATCCCGTGGCGGCGGCGGCGGCGGCGCTGACGGCGGCAGCCCCCGAGTAGTGCCGGAGCGGATGGTCGGCGGCGTATCCCGACGAGTAAAGCGGGATCTGACCCAGGAACGACTCGGCCGACTGGCCACCGGCACCCGTTCCCGGTAGCGTTACCGGGAAAGTGGAGTTGACAAAATATGAACTCATCGGGAGAAAGTAAGACGGAAGAAGGAGGAGAAGAAGAGGAGAGGGGAGGACAGGAGGACACGGAACAAACACAACAACAACGTTAACGCAATGATGAAGAAGGAGAAGGAGGAGTAGAAGAGGCTAACGGCTTTCCCTCCCGTTCTCCTTCCTCTGCCTTCCCCTGCCTGCACTTTATGATTTGTTGTGTTTTATAGCCGACAGTCCGACGGGCCGCTGCTATCACTTAGTTTATCGCAGATCGGGAGGAGTGGGGTGAGGAGGATGAGGGCGAGAGGGTGGGGGGGGAGGGGGGTGTAGGTGGCTGAGTGCCAGTTTAGGAGAAAGAGAGAGAGAGAGCGAGAAAGGGGGGGTTCTGTGTGTGTATGCGCCCGCTCGTTTGTGTGGGGACGATGAGGTGGGGGATGGGGGAGAAGGGGGGAGGGGGGTAAAAGAGAGAGGAAAAGAGCAGCTGACCTCAGACTGACCAATGGGAGGCATCCGTGCCTGCCATTCGTTCACCCATTTTCCTTTCGTTGGAGGAAATAAGAGGTGGGGGGACCATCATCATTTCTCTCCCTCGTTCTCTTTCTAATTCTCATTCCCTTCTTTTTAATCTTCCCCTCCGGTTCCCAGTGAGATTGCGCAATCAAACCGGAATCTTCGATGCGTTAAATTAATTATTTTTTTCCCCCGCGTGTCCGCCTCCGTCTGTTGTTGGACCCATAAAAAAAGGAATGGCACGTTCACGCACACCCACGCGCAGCCCTCCCACCGAGGTGACTGCACCACTCCCGGAGGCAACCGAACAATAAAACATATTCCCGGGGATTTGAAGATAATACCGACAGTATTTAAATAATTTTAGCGAGCGTAATAGAGCCACACGCATAAAATACTGCCTAAGTGTGTGCGTGTGCGTGCAGATGTTTGTGTGCATGTGGTGTAAGTCTGTCTGTGTGAGTTATACTACGACATAATATGTGCTATCCGAGGCTTTAATTTAGGGGTTTGTGCTTTTGTAATGGGTATATTTTTTCGGTGAGTGGATGTAAGCTCGCCACTCGGTCACTGTGTGTGTGCGCGCGTGCGTGTGTCCAATTCTTTTCATCGCAGATCTTCTATGTACAATGGACGTGCAAAATAATTGATAGTTGGAAGGATTTTCTGAGCAGAATCTGACAGCTGGATGTTTTATTGATGGGAGGGAACGCGGATGAGGCCCTTCTGCACAGCGCGGCGCGTTAGCGTGACACACCGTGCGGTGCCTGTAGACAATTAAAACCAACGTGTCACAGTTCCGCAAGAGCAGGTTGCAGTTTTGATCAGCGCGAGCCACCAGTTCTTATTTGTCTTCTGGTGTGACACTGATTGGGATGACAATGTAAAAAGTAGCGGAGGACAGAAAACAGTCCCGAACTTACTCAGTTCTTCCCCGTTTTCTGGACACTGATTGGAGACTAGCGACTGAAACTCTGTCCATGGGGCCATAGACATTCTAAAACATGATGCACTACGTATACTTCCATATATTATAACTTATCACAGTATTGAACAATATATTTTAAAGGTATTAATTACATATTAGGACATGGCCTGGCTTCGACTCATTACGTTTTGACAATTGCAGAAGAGAAACTATATACAAGTGAATATAAAAGAAGCTGAAAAAAGCAAATGTAGCCAGCATCCCATATGAATAAAATAAAAAACTATATAAATGTATCTAAATCATTTGATTTCAATTGATCTTTGGAACTGAAATAATTGTTATGTTTAACCAGTATCGCATATAATAGGATGCATCCAATACAATTGCCCAAACTGCGTCTATAAGCCCATTTATTCCTAAAGGATATATGTCACAAACATGTTAACTTTTAAAGGCAATAGCATAATAAATACAACATGACCAGAAACATTACACACACACGCAGACGCATACAAATGGATTACTATGCTGCTTTGTGCTTTTAATCAATATAACCCAAATATACTTTTTTACCTTTTACCTAAGAGCACTATATAGAAAGGACGGAGTGAAAGATAAGAAATAAAGCGTTTAGAACAACGACAACCGAAAAGCTGGAATTGGCCTACTTTTCATTCGCACTTACAAACGGAATATGTGTCGCTGAGGTCGTAAAATGACCGCAGCCATAAATAAATCTCCCTCTCCGTGTTTCCCCTACAGGCCCTGACTTGTCTACATGGCCACACAGCAGACAGTCCCAGTGACAAATAGAGACAAAGACTCTATTTTTACTCTTACTACACCCTCCCGCCCCATCCATTCCTCCTCCCTCTCTGTCCTGCTCGCTCGTTTTTAATAGAACACTGTTCAGAGCAGTGAGACAGATAATACATTTAATCCATAAAGATCGCGTTCTGTGAAAGCTCGCGCACGACTGTTGAGAATATCGGGGAGAACCTGGCTTTTTAACTCTCCTTTTGACCTCTCCCTCCCTCCCTCCCTCCCTCCGCAGGCAGGACGCTGCGCTTCCTCTGCGCTTTGTGGGAACGGGAAGCAGCAGCATTGTGTTTGAGGCTGACGTGGTTTAATCATTAATGAGCACTAACAGTCGGGACAGGACCGACATGGCGCACACACAGGACGGCAATACTATTATTACACACCCAACCTATGGCCATTAACACCATTTTGAGGTATATGTCCTTGATATAATAAAGTGGAGAAACACTTACAGTCACGGAAGTCTGCGGGTCAAATCTGACTTTCTGACGTATTCACAAATATACAGAGAGTGCAACGCCTTCTGTCCAAAAACACCACGTTGTGCTGATTAAACCCGAGCAGGGTTTAGGTTCAGAAACATTTACCGTAATACCTTGAGCCTAACATTATGAGTAATTCATGTAGAATTATGACACATGCCGTTACGCTAAGACATGTTTTAATACCGGCAAGACAGTTCTTTAATGGGAATAATGTTCTCATATCATCTCATGTCAGTATTCGGTGAGTCCAGAAAATGTTAACAGCAGCAGCCAGGATCATGTGAATGAGGCCTACTGCTTCATTCGGCGGGACTTTAGGGCAACGATGTAAGCTATTTCGTGCTGCCGTGTCATGTGACACTCATTCCATAGCCGAGCTCACACGCCAGCGTGTCAGGATTACTGCAGGTGTGCAGCCGACAGTTTGGGACAGCACCAAACGACGGAGGAGAGCAAAGGGGGGGCACAGGCACTAAAACGAGACTGGACACTGCTGGGTTCAAATCGGTGGAATCGGGAGTCTTATCCAAGCAGCAGGTTGTGCGAGGAGCAGATTATCCAACACGAAAAGACATTTGCGCTATCGATTACTGTACAGTTGGCCCGTGTGTTCAGACCAGGGTGGGTGAAGGAACAGTACTTTACATCTTAAGGTGAAATATGATCATTGAAAGAAAGGAAATTAGCGTCATCAATATGTTGAGTTTTAAAGAAAACCATCTGCTTATCAAAAAGCAAGTGCAATGCTAGGCAACTCATGCTACTAGTGCGACCATTATACGGCTGCTTCCAGTAATAGGAATGATACCAACAATGATGGCATGGTGTCAGAAAACAGGCCGTCTCGATCTGTCAAAATAAAACGTTTTTCACTGAAAGTTAACCAAAAGTCAGGAGAATACTACAACTAAACAATAACAAGAATATAATTTAGAAGTTTTAGAGTTTGTTTCATTATTATTATTATTATTATTATTATTATTATAACGTTATTTATGGTAATTCTAAAAATAACTCTAAATATATTGATTTACCCACCGGGTTGCAGTGGAAACAGTTGTGAGCTGTAGGAACTCCATGAATCCGAGAAACTTCAGAGATTATCGACAATTAAAGCAGAAGGAGTCAGACGGCTGCTTTATGGCTTTATGGCTTCAGGCGTGTGTGTGAATGGATGTGTGTTCGTGTGTGTGTGTTGTGGGAGAGAGAGAGAGAGAGAGAGAGAGAGAGAGAATTTTATGGCGGTTTATGACTCCTTGTAGGAATGGCGACGAACTGAAGGCCCGAAACAAACACATGTGTGCTGCAAACAAGGAACGCGCGTTCACAGAGATGCGGTGCATTTCGGCGACGCACTACACTCAGTAAAAAGCCTTTTAAAATAATGATCTATGAAATGTAAACGTTCACAATTGATTTGATGCACTAACACTCTTTATGTACCTAGTTTTTCTTTTACATGTTTTGGGATTTGTATGTCAAGCAAAGCAGAACGATCCATATGGCATTCGTTGCTATTAGTACCCTAACGTGTTTTTACAATCACCACAAGACGTAAGATGAAAAGATAATCAGACATATATTCATGAGCAGGTGATTAAGATTTGTTCTTATTGCATAATTATACTTTCAGTGGTGGATGTTTTAAATAGGTTCTACGTTGGCAGCTGGAGTTAGCAATTCTGATATAATAATTCTGGTATGCTTTTAAACAAAGTAATGTTAGTTCATCTCGACTCCTGTGTGGTTATTATTATTGTGGATAGGAAACTGCGTAGTGTATGTGCTAGTTTGTTCGCGTACGCTGACCAACCTTTCGTTAATAACCAACCGGGGTAAACTGCTCCACTTGTGCTTTTTATGCGTGCGTTTTTGTTTCCCAATGTGAGTTCCTTTTAGAGTAGCGCGAGCCGTCTGGCCGAGTCCTTCACGGCACCGTGAGCTCGTGATCTGGGTCAGCTCACCCGACTGTTACCGGTTGATGCGAGCCCCCTCGGCCATGCCCCGGGGCTGAGTTAAAGCAGTAACGGACGCATGCACGAGGGCGGCTTATTCGCCTCCAAAATAAACTTTTAGAAAAGCTAAATAAGGAACAGGCGCAGATCGGGTGCAGATGATCACACACACTTAATGATTATCGTAACATAACATATTTTTTTTTTTACTTTCGAGTAAGATTTAAAAAGGCCGACTGTTTAGATTATTGTCCATATCATTAATGAATGAATGGCTGACGCTCACATGTAACTGTAAGCAGCATTTCGGAATCACCCAACATATTACCAATGTAACTTATTGTATGAACATGGTAATACATTTAAATCGCGTACACACAGCTGAATGGCTGTGTGGAATTCCCCCTGTTACTACACGGTGTGTCCGCGCGTGCGTGTGTGTTGTGGGGGAAGGGTGGGAGGGGTTAATGCGCTAAAGTTGATTTTAAATGCCGGATTAAAGTAATACGATGGAGGAGTCATGAATCAAAAGCAACGTCTTGGATTATGCCCCCCATCAGCCTTAATTCCCCCCACCAGGGTTCTTCAGATGATCACACGCGCACACACCTGGCTGCACAGCAGAGTGGCGATGAAATCACAGAGCAAGGACGAGTTATTATGGTTTCCTTTGTTGATCGAAACACCGACCCTGACCGGTCAGTGGAAGAAACAAGCTTCTGTTTCCTTGTGCACGACGTCTGTGTCTATGTTATTGCGTGTACTACACTCATATACACACACGCAAACAGTCTATTAATTGTATTATTGTTATACTGTGTTTTAATAAGTGTAGCCAGATTCCATTTTTGCAAAAGCAAATCGGTGATTCTGATTCTGAGTGTCTCTCCTCGCCTCATTCGCCCAATGAGGACAGAGAGAGCGAGAGAGAGGGGGGGGCAGCGAGACAAAAGATTGAATCGCGCACGCACACATGCTTTCGCACCCTTCCCTTCGTCGTGTCTACTTTTATTCCAAAGAGGACCATGAAAAAGTGAAAGTAAAGTCAGTCGGGGTGCGACAGAGAGCGTTTAAGCAGCGACAGCGCAGAGCACCGGGGACAGTCTTTGCCTCGTGTGCGCGTGACCAGGAGGATAAAGGTTTCGGGTGTCCGGGAACATTCGGTACTGTGCGCAACGGGACGCTAGATGGCAGCAGAACGTCTTGCAGGAACTCATCTGCAGCGTATGTTTACCGCTGCTGCGATTTATGGACTTAACTGTGTGTGCGTAGGCCTGGCTTCTTCATATTACAATAATGTATATTCTCCCTCCTCCCCACCTTTGGTTATACATATTTTCTTCCAACTATGCCAATTTAATGACTTAAATTGCAAGTCGATCTGTAGAATATAAAAAACTATCTAGTGACGGTACCTCGGAATTCTATATTTTGAGTTATCAAGTAGCTGTAATTTACACTTGTAATAATAATTACCAATTCCACTGCAGTCTAATAAAAAGAAAGACAACAACAACATGGCACAGTAAAGGGCTGAATTGCAAATACGTAAGATATGATCCCTGAAGTAGATCCTCTTGCGCTCGTAAATCAAGTATTCATATTTAATACAAAACATAATTTAAGCCAATATTAAAAGCGTAGTTATGTGT
Organism: Apeltes quadracus; assembly: GCA_021346845.1. NCBI lineage: Eukaryota > Metazoa > Chordata > Actinopteri > Perciformes > Gasterosteidae > Apeltes > Apeltes quadracus. Next base: position 1,879,574 of record CM037927.1, read on the forward strand.
CCGAGTCAAGCGGGCTCTTTGTTCCTTCTCCTGCCTTTCTTTAAAACAAAAGACGCAAACAAGCGTGTGCTGCGCTAATGAAAGATGTTATGCACATCAACCAGATTGGTTGATGAACACACATTTCTTAACCCATACATGTTATAAGTACCGTATTGGCTGTTTTACCCATTAAACATTAACAGAAAATGTGTCAAGAGTTTACAGATTTGCCCTGATATGTTTTAACCTTGAATTCATGAGAGATCCCCTCTAATATATATATATATAAATATTAAGCCCAAAATACGCTTTTGTGACATAACGACACAGTAGCTCATCTATCTAACTATTGATGATATATACACAAGATATATATATATATATATATATATATATATATATATATATATATATATATATAAAATCAGAACTGTATTTTATACGGATGGCTTTCTAGAAAAATGAATAGAGGAAAAAGATTGGCACTGCCTCACTTTGTGTACTTCCCATGGAACGAAGCAAAAACACAACTGCGTACCGCTTTTCACAGGAAGCAACCGCAGCGAACTAAACAATGACACATTGTCACAGTTGTGACTCGCAAAAAGTGTCGTTTTCACCATTATAAAATTTCTACAACACTTAATATTAAAAAGCTAGTATGAGAAACAATGCACTTTAAAAATGACGAATAAATATTTTTTAATAATTTAAATTCTCATAACCAACATTATAATGAATTTAATTATATATATAAATCATATAGAATACAAATATAAAAATGATACAATAAAAATGTTAAACCCTGGAGGATGGCGGGTAGTTCTTATCAGCCTGCTTGTTTTCTGTCTCCGTGCCTTTACCTCCGCTGGTTCACAAGTGGGCTCAATGAAGTTGGAGAGCCATAGAACAGTTCTGATTTCCAAAAAAGAAGTAATTAAGCGAATATAAATGTAACCAAAGAGCGAGGAATTATTTATTTATAATTCCGATGTATGCGCCTGCTTGTGTGCATGGGGCAGGAGGTGGGGGAGGGGAGAGGGGAGGGTAAAGGAATTCCCTACAAATATCAAACACTTCTGAAGGTGTTTGATATTTGAGACAGCAACAAATTGAAGACCAAAGACAACATAGACAGGAGACTGAGCTGCAGATGTGTTTATGAGTGTGGCTTGGAGGTGGTGGTGGGGAAGTGATTGGGCGGGCTTGTTAGGTGTAGCCCAAAAAAGAAAGAAGAAAAAACAGGCCTCCATCCAAGGGGAGGTAATTAGAAAGGAAACAAAGTCATAAAAGTGGGCTGGACAAACTGAGAAAAAAAACATTCCTGTGTCTGTGAACACACACAACCACACAGGCTACACTACACACTCGCTTTCAGCCGGCGGAAACCTGGACGTGAAACAATTCAGACCCTAATAGCACAAAACACATTTAACAGCACAGCCAGAATTACAAGAACTATGATGAATGCTAATGAATGCATGTTAAGGACCAGGATACCCAAACACGCTCTCCCTTTCGAAATAACTATCGAAAATAATGATTAAACAAATCCAGCACACCTGCCCTCACACAAAAGCCAGCCTCCCTGTCTAACACCTCCCTCCGTTCACAGAGAACGGTTCAGGGCTGAAACAACAACAAGAAAAGGCGAGACAGCAGCTAATCCTCCGGATCCCAAACCAGCCGAGGTCTATCCGCTTCTTCCGAGAGCACATCTATCTGGAGGCTCCCCGCAGAGCCTGATCGGACCAGACACTTCTCTCATCTGGGAGGGAAACGTTCATGTATCGTTCATGTATCGTTCATGAGCAAAGCAGAAGCAGCAGAACATCGCGTCCGAATAAATAAATAAATAAATGCACTGCGGCTTCAACTTGGTTCGCTAGTTCAACAGCGCACATGCAGTAACGCGCACAAAGAGGGGTGCTGCCAAGAGAGGAACGTGCACGGGCGGCTCTTACCGTTTGTTGATCATCCGTCACGAGCCCCCACACACCCGCGGCTCACTTCTTGGGCGTCTCGCGCGCAGGCAGCCGGAGCGCCCGGAATGACACGAGACAGCCCCACACCGCGTGCAGACCGGATGGATGGATGATAATCGGATGGCGGGGAGGGCGGCGTGCGGGGGTGAGGTGCAGAGGGACAAGGCATCGGAGGGGTGGCTTTGGGAGGTGGGTCCCCCCCACACCCTCCCCGATGTCATCCAGTTGTCAAAACACCGCTGTCATCTTCATCACCTATTACCATCCTCCTCTTCGCGATGACAAGTAGGAAATCAAATACAAATTCAAATTAGGAATAAATAATAATGAGCTCGTGTGGGATATTTCTGTTCCGGTTCAGTGTCGCAGTGTCCCCTGCCCCCTTCTTCACCTCATCCCGAGCCCGAGTCCGTCGATTCAGCAGCACGAAAGACCAGACGGGGCGCACGGAGCCATAGCGGAGGAAGAGAGGAGGGGGAAGAGGGGGGCAGCTTGTTGTCAGCGTTTCCGCATGCAGGTTTCCTCGGTAGCAACTAGTATCCTCATTTACTGGTCCGTTTTATTACAGCCGGGTGTTAATTTCCTCCCCGGTTATTCCGGCTGCGCTCATCTGCCTCGCCGGAGCGTCGCGAGCACCGAAGGCAGAACGAGGATAGGCGGGCTGCTCAGGCCGGAGCGGAGTGCAGCAGCAATATAGCCACTTGGGAAATCATAAAAAGTTCATGTTCACGTTAGGCGCGTCCACATGACCAGCCCGTCGGCCAATCCCTGCGCGCGGCCACTCATAAACTTGTATCACAAAGTTGTAAATTTTCATAAAACAACAAGGAATTTATTGCATTTCTTCATGGAGCCCTGCTAGAGGGGGGGCTTGTGTTTTTTTCTGCCATTCTTTCTACCGCCATTTTCTCTAACTCGTCTTCTTTTTGGTCTTCTTCTCCTTTGTCTTTGTCTTTGCTCTCGTAAGAACAGCTAGCGGCTCTCAAAACACACAGAAGAAATTCAGTCTTTTACGTCGGGTTCGTTAAGGTGTGCGCTATAGCCTGGTTTATGTTGGACATGATGAAAACGTGTTTCAAAATGTATTTGAGCCACAAAACAAAAATGTTATAATAAAGGTTATAGTAAAGAAGGCAGGAATTAAGAAAGAACTCCCACCCAAACCATCTGGCGCCGTGTCAGGAAGAGACTGGAGCTGACTGCAGAATCTCCGAGGAGCCGTGGCGGTCTGAGTGTCTGCACCACGATAGTAAGAAATACGGGCTTTGTTTTCATGGAAAATAATGAGATAATCATGAGATAATTACCAGGTTTCAAAGATGACTCGCCATTCTTTATTAATCTATTAATGGCAGGCTCCAGATGAATATTGGCCGAATTGTGCCCCTTGTTGTTTGCTTATTTCTATCTACCAAGGAGTTTGAGGGGAGCACGGTTGCACCTAACAAGGGTCCTGTGATGTCCATTTTGGAGTAGCAGCAACCAACTGAGAGGCGGCGTGGGCCTCAAAGAGCCCTGCGTAAAAACGGTTTCGCATTGCGGCAACGCGTCACCATTTTAACGGCCCTGCAGGCCCCGGAACCACGGGGTGCTGTGAGATACGCTGCAGCGACTTGCCGGAACCTGTTTATTTACACTACACAAGCATTGCTTATTTTCTGCTAAATGAATTACTTATAGAAATATATCTCTTGTAATAATAATGATCACGCAATCATCCAACCCACTCATCTTAAATTGTCTCGACGCAACGTGATTTTGAATATATTCTTTTTTCCTGATGTTCATTTAAATAAGGTGCCCAGAGGGATGTTGCTATGTGTTCTAAAGCATATCAAGTAAAAGTATGAATTCAGGATGAAAGCTAAGATCGTTTCCACGCCCAATAATATACAAACGAACTCCTCCAGATGATCCCCATCCAGTTTCTTATCCAAACCCACAACAAACCTTCAGTGACCGACGCGTGACCCTTTTCTCTCCTGCGTGTGTGGTTTCTAAATGGACACTCGGATCCTCGGCTTCCTCTTTGCTAAATGTCCTGTTAAAAATTAACGGAATCCGCCCAGCAGGTGTCAAATCCAGCTCCTCGTCCTGTTGGTGTCTTTGTCATGTTTGTCGTTTTTATTGGGGTTTCTGTCCTCTTCATTGACGCAATAAAAGACATTCGAATACCTTCCGACGCATGATGCGCACTCAAATCCACGCACACACACATACACGCAGACCTTCTTCCGGTACATATGGAGACCTCATGGCCCTTTGAAATCTCGTGCGGATTTTGTGAGACTTGGTGCAGCTGCTTGGCCCTGGGGTACACCTCAGGTGAAACGCAGGGGGCGGCCCTTGCCAGTGCCCAGCTGTGGATAATGTTGCTTATGAGATCATGTATCATATTGATTTGAATGTTATTACAAAAACAAAGAAAATTCCTACAATAAAGCTAGTTCTGATTGTACCAGCATCGAAGTAGTGCTCACGAGCTCATCGGGCCTGTATTGGGTCCGGTCACAGGCTGTGCAGGGATAATGCTTCTGATGTATGATATAATATAGTGCAGTATATTTTAATAAAAGTTAAACACAGCCATATACAAACCATCTTGCAAAGTGATGTTTTTGAATGAATGTCTACGTGAAAATGTGATGTATAATGTGAATACATATTATTTATTGCAATCATATAGATGTTACACCCCATAAACCACCGCATGTACACATGCCGTATTTGATCGGGCTCGTGCTGAGATGCCTCCTGTTAATATATATCGCAAACTTACTGACACACAAGGCATATTTCCTTAGATCTTCAGGAGTTATTATTTTGCTTACAGACGGATAGTGATTAATAGTCGTTGTGTTGTGAAATTATTTCTTTCAATGGAACGTCAAAATAATGAAATTATGAAACATCCGGGGCCTCAATACACTGCAAGCACAGGTTTTATTTTATGTAAATATAGTTGCAATTATTACTCAGGCGAAAATAAACATGATCACACATATTCTCCCATGGCTCACACTGGCAGCAGGTCAGGCTGAATAAAAAGGAATGGGAGAAAAGATCTAGCACAAAAAACATTAAAACCACAACAGAATTACAAAGTGTAAAATGCAGCTCATCACAAGGAAGTGGGGTTTTGTAGTGCATTCTGTTGTATGACAGAATCTGATGTTCCACTAAACATAATCACGCATGGTCATTCACCGTGGCCATTAAGCTGCATCCGTGGATATCAGAACGCTGCTGTTTCTGCCTTCCCACGCATCTTGGACAAGCCAGGCTGTTGAACATGAGAGATCTAAGGTCAACGCTGTACGTCTGTATCAAGATCAAAAACATTTCAGTTGACCTAAATATGTACACACAGGACGAAAAAGAAAATACATAGGATTTATTTCTTCAATAGGAAACATTTAGTTTATTGGTTAAAGTGTCCGGTAGAATAAATCACTCCTCCTCCTCAGCCCCCTCCTCATCTCCAGTCGTCTGTAATGCGGCCGTCACGGAGCCGCCGTCCGTCCCCCGGTTCTCCTTCTTCCACTTCATCCGCCGGTTTTGGAACCAGATCTTGATCTGCCGCTCCGTGAGGCAGAGCGCGTGCGCCACCTCCACCCGCCGCCGCCGCGTGAGGTACCGGCTGCAGTGGAATTCCTTCTCCAGCTCGAGGGTCTGGTGGCGCGTGTACGTCTGCCTCCCGCGCCTTCTGTCGGTACCTGCGCACGTAAGAAACGTCACAGATGAATCAAGATAAGCTGCAGATATGAACAACACTATCTGGGGTCAGTAAAATATATGTATTTTTTTGTGGTATGAAAAATAATTGAAGTCCTTTTCCAACAGGGAAACGGGAATACACATCGGAAGTGACACAAATAAGTTAAAGTCGTTATCCTCACTCCTCACAGTTTTCCTCCTTGGTACTTGTTATCTTCCATATTTAGATTTTATGTTCAAAACAAAACAACAGTAAAGGCGTTATTTTTTACTTATACTTTGAAAGAGCACACACATCAGTGAGTCATATGACAATACTGTAGCAAATATAAATAATTTACTTGTAAATCAGCTTTTCATTCATTTGTAATAAAAAAAGAAAACATTTCATAATCAAAACTTAATGGATTTGCAATACATTTTGCACTATCATAAAACATCTTCATGACCTTTGAACAGACTTTGTTTTCTTCACACGCAACTTGGTTTCAGCTTGTTGTCACCTCCACAAGCAGCACATCTGAATTGGGGGCTTTGTAAACACCATAAAGCAGTTACTAAATGCTGGTCTTTGTTGGTTCAGCTGCTGTCTGTGGGCAGGGCCGGAGTACGCAACTTTTCAGCCCGGGAATGCTTAACAATGGCTGGTGTCGTCGAGTTGAGGTGAGGAGCGGAAGAGGGGTGAGACGCAGACGCATTGTTTTCAAACAACAAAAAGGGATTTATTCTTCAAAAATCCAAAACTTAGGATACAAAAAGGGACGATACAACCAAGGGACAGGAACAGGACGGGAACAGATCAGGCTAGGATCGGAATCAGGATAGCACAGGACTCGCTGACATGGACTCGACGACCACTAAAACCCACTGATGAAAGACAATGACGCGACAAGGGACAACATACTCACAGGGCTTAAATACACAAGGCAGGTGCAGGTGATTGGACACAGGTGGAAACAATTAGACAATCACAGGGGAAGACAGGACAAGGCAGGAAGTGAAGTTACCCCGGGACACACAAGGCACGAACTACAAAATAAAACCGGAAAAAGACCCAAACCGTGACAAATACAGTGATTGTGTTTTCTTCACTGTATACCAACCACCTGCGGTTGGTGCCATGCTTGCTGTGAAAAATTTAAGCTAGCGAATCTTTTGTTGGCTACTGAGGATGATCATCCTCAGGATGATAATCCTCAGTAGCCAATCAAGTACATGTCCTGTACTTGAGGATGAGCAAAATAATGAAAATGATAAACTTCCTCATCTAGAATCTGCCTGTTCCTCTGGGATCTCAGTCTCCTCTATATCTCCTCTCTCAGCATCTGACCCACCTGTATTGCATAACATTAAAAAAGGCAGAAGGGCATATAGCGATGGTGTCAGACTGGCAGTAGGCCAAATTTGTTGGAATGAGACCTTATGGGGGCCGTTATTGTCATTTGTTTGCATGGGTATTATATTGTGGTGATTTACATGGGCTTCTGAGCAGAACATGCATATTGGTTCATCAATTACTGTAATCATGCTCTTTCTTATTAAATACCTTTGATTGATATTGTTTACTCTGTTATCCTCTCTACCTGTCCCTGTAGTCATGGCCTCCTCAATGCAAATTCGGGCTCATCATTTTCAGCAGGAGACTGGCTTATCTGCTGCTCAGAAGCTACAAAGAACAATGCAGGGTCATTTTACTGCATACACAGATCAAGTTGTAGTTTTGTCATCAATATTTCCAAAGTCTGTGGATTGCCATATTGTAGATGATTGGCTAATATTTTAATTCAATTTAATATTTTGCTTGCTAATAGGTTGACAACGCTACAACGATATTAACCAACGCTAAAATGTTAGCCGAATAGTTACTTTGCTAATCATTAGGCCTATGTCTCTCTTTACCAGTTGCCGCTTGTGGATGTGCTCTTGAAAATAACTCGGTAAGCTTCGTACATTTGGTAGCATCCTCCTCCAATGCCTTTCCTTTTTTCAACCTGGCTTTTTTAGCCCCTCCTGGCGTCTTCGTACCATCCATCCTCCCTGATGCGTATCGTTGCCGTATGGCCTGCCCAGTAGCCTATCTGAGAAAACGTTTTGGAAAAGACGGGCTATGGACCCAAACAGCGCAGTGGACCCCGTAGTCCATCCTGCACCTGTGACTTACTGAACAGGGTAAGGTTATCAATGTCAGCGTTACCATGTTCAGTCATTTTGTGTTAAATTCACGTTGTATTGGTTTTTGCAGATAACATGACTTTTTGTTAACCGGATGTGTTCAGCATGGATGCTGCTTCCAGCTAACTTAAGCTAACATTACTCGCTGGAGTGACAACTGTAATATCTGTAATGTTGTCTTTCTGTCGAAACTCGTTACCAACGGACCAGAGGACGGTGGGGTCTAGAAAGACAGGGAAGCTGGTCCCCATATGGCCACGCTGATAAAAGCGTATAGTGCAGTTGAATACCAGAATACCAGGATGCAGTGTGCTACATCTTTTCTTCCTAGGTAACACTTTTAAAAATTGCGTTCGGTTTACTAAAATGTAGTTCTAGACTTTGTCTTAGTTGTATATTGTTGAGAATGTGTTCAGTGTTCCGATTGTATTGCAGTTGTTAGAGTAATTTGAATGTTTTATATTGTTGAATATGTTTGCATTTGTTGTAATGAATCCAATTTTATGATTTATTATTTGTATATTTAAAAAATGAGTTACACATTTATGTGTTAAGACACTGCTTTAACTTAACTTAATAAAAGTTGAAAGGCTGTCTCTTGTTTGAGTCCTTTTCACTTAAGCAATTCTAAGGGGTTTTGTTTTGAAATGTAACACTTTTAAATCATGAAATTATAACAGTGTCATACTGTAATTGTACATGTACATTCTACATTGCTGTAAAACACTTTACAGTGATTAACTGTTCATTGCCATCGCTGTAGGAACTGTAAAAGAACAGTATAATGCTGTATCTATACAGCACTGAACTGTGTTTTTTTTTTTACAGTATTGTGCTGTTGTAATTTACAGTAGGTATGCTGTAGAACTACAATAGAATACAAGAAATGTGGCCAGTTGACAGCTGTAAATTGACGGGGACATTTGTTAGAGTGTGTTATTTAATTCTACTTTTATATTACAATTTTTTGGTATGATACAGGAAAATAATATTTTGCTCCTGCACTGAACTGGAGGATAATATAGAGTCAACAACCTTTTATTGATATTCACTTATTTTTTTTTAATTGTTTTAGTTATTTTTTAACATTGTCTATATATATTTTGACTTTCTCTCCCAGACTCAGAAAGCAGGAATGTTGGATCAGATTTATTAAAGTCGAAAAGCAGAAAAAGAATACTGCTCCTCGTGTGAAATGTGCCCTTTGACCTTCTGTCCCAACGAGGTCACAGGGCGCCTGAAGGTTAAGGAGGAACTGGGTCACATTTTCACTGCTCGGTGGTCGGACACCAGCCACGCAAATCTTCTCAACCTCTTCAAACCTGCAGGAAGGTCGGTGCCAACTTGTGCTTTGAATTGTGAATGTGAAAGTATTTTCATAATTAGAAAGTCTTCAGAGAGTCTCAACCGATGCTGTTAGTTTGTAAATTAGATTTCTGGATCAGAGTCTAAGAACAAAATAAAAAATGGACAACAATATTTCAAGGGTCCCGTAAGGACTAGCGCAGGGATGAAAGTACACCGAGGCAATTCCCTGTGGCTTTTCTGCATTTGTGATTATAGAAATGTTATGTCTTCAGATATCAGGCTTATTCCATGACCTGAATTTATAATATGACTATAATATTCAAAGACTATGCGTATTTGTAAACGTGACCTTGGGAGTGCATTCAAATGGTTTTTGATATATTTCAATTCAAAACCTTTTGTTAATTCATACAGAAAGCTGTAGTTAATTTATCAGTCTGGGTACTCATAATGAATAGAGGGAGGGAGGAATGGAGTCAGGAAGGAAAAGGGGAGAAACGTGAAGGAGTAAAATGCTGATGAGCAATTTGCATTTGTAAATGGAATGTAAATATGCAATACATTTCTGTAATTCCTTATAAACTGCAGGTGAGGCTGGGAGTGGCTGAGGGGGGTCAGGGTCACGAGCTCAGGTGATGCACACAACTTATTATAACACCGTGTATTCATGTCCGCGTGACAGATGCGTTAAGGCCGGACAGGATTCAGCATCTTTAACTTTATACGATGAAGCACTAAAAACATCTTCATTTAATCGTTCTCTCTTTTTTATTTGGAAATACAACGCAGTGCTTTTAAACATGCATTTAATCACGATTCACGTTTCTCCACAGTAGCTTACAGTTTCCCTCCTCATGTGATACATGGCTTGTCTGCGCGTGTTCCGTGAGCGTGCCACAGTTTATCGAAGGCAGCGGCCAGTATGTGTTGCTGACGGAGTGTCAGCAGCGGGGAAGCGTGTTTGATTTGTGTTTGTGCTTATCTGTGAGCCACATCCTCTGCACGGCCAGGCGTGTGCGTGTATGTGCATGCCCGTGTGCATTGGTAATAGTTTCAGTGATTTGTTCGCCCTCAAGCTCGAAAAATGTTCTCTTGCAATCAAAAACAAGGAGCGATTTCGCCTTGTGCAAAAACACACAGTGATAAACCAAAAGACATCTACAAACATAAGTGCGCATGAACTCTGGAGCGCCTACTTTATTAAGCGCGTGCGTATGTTTCATTCGCCGCGGTTAACTGACCCATTCTAAATCATCTTTCCAAGCCTTGAACTGGAATTGAATCTAAATTAAAATATATAAATTAATTAAACAGGCTTGCGGCTTTGACCCATCAAACCATCTATCTGCCCACAAATAGTAATATATTTACATATTACTATTAAGATACACACACGAACAGAAACGCAATATTCTCTCCATGGAGAGAATAAAACGTGTCGACCATTTTATTAAGTAATTTGTTCTACTTAAAGTTTTATTTTGTTTTTATAATGTTTTTTTTTGTTTTAATACCAAAAGCCCAATAACGCACTTTATTGGATAATGCATACTGATATTCTCGCTGTCTCTCTTTAGCACTCGTGGACTTTGCTTTGCTGAGTTCACTTTCTACCGCACACACACACACACACACACACACACACACACACAAACACGCACACACACACAAACTCAGGGCAGTGGGACTCAAGGATGGGGAGGTGATTGCAATTATTGATGAAGCCGTTGAGGAGGGTCCAATACGGCCCTTTTTAATGAAAAGGACCCCGATTCATCCAAAATGATCAGCGGCACTGAGCCTGCGTGAAGGAGAGAACAACCAAGAAGGTTGAAATGAAAAAGCTGCCTGATTATCTTTAAGATGTTAAGCAAATGCACTATCCGAAGCCAATACCATTTCTACTAATGCATTAAAAGATGGATGGATTCATATGGTACAGAACATTAATTATTGCGATTATTTTTCTTCTGTTGTATAGGGAGAAGAACATTTTGTGTGTGTGTGTGTGTGTGTCCAGCATCCAGCCCACTGATGTAGCACACAAGCTGCTTACCATCTGGGAAAAGGGCAGGCATTCAGAGATAAAACCCATCTGCTAATTTTTATAGTTTTTTTTATCGGATTGTGGGTAGCGATACAATGGCACAATGGGCTTTTTAGAGGTGCAACCGAAGGAAACCGGGCCGGCGAGGAGCCAGACCCTGAATATGTGGGATAAAAGAAAGCGGCGCAAGAAGACTTTCTTGGAGAGGGATTTCTTCAAACGATTCGGGATAATATCCCTTTTCCGTCATCAAACACAATGCCGCCAAATGAATATTCACCCAGTCTTAAATCATGGTTTTATGGAGGTAGCAGAGCCATAAACAATCTGCAGAGAGAGAGAGAGGTTGTAAAAAAGAAAGAAAGGGACAGAGACAGCCTAATAGTTCAATTACTCGTAGTGGCCGCTGCGCAACCGGCCTATTTAGCATAATTATTTGGTTGCACTAATAAAACTTCCTTTCTCTCTTTCTTCTTTCACAAACACACACACACACACACACACACACACACACACACAAATACGCACACACAAACAAACACACACACCAAACGCACCACTTCCACCCATGCCCCCACCCTTTCTTGATTCCCACAACTCACCTGCGAGGCCTCAAAATGATCTTATTCTCTCTCCTAACCTTTTGTGCTCGCATCCCTTCCCTCCCTCTCCTCACCTGAGCTTCTCATCCACGGGTAAATCCGTGGCTCCTCCTCGCTTAACTGTCGGCGCGGCCGTCGCTGCTCCGGGGAGATCTGCCTCCTGCAGGCTGTCTCAGGGAGCTCGGCAGGCCGGCAGAGCAGGGGCAAACCGGGAAACCGCTCCACGGTGAAGCCCTGCGTGGAGAAGCTCGGTGGCCCGGCTTCGCGTTCCTCGGAGAGGTTGGAAGGATGCGCGCTGGGCGGCGCGATCCCGCCGCCTCGGTTGAGTCCCGACAGAGACCAACAGAGCGAGGAGGAGGAATAGGAGGGTATGGAGGAGGAGGAAGCCGATGAAGAAATGGTAGAGTGAGGGAAAGGGCCGCCTCTCACCGCAGAAGCGGGGTGATGCCCGCTCGACACGAAGGCGCACGAAGACGAAACAGCAGGACCAGCAGGGGAAGTCGGCAAAGGAGAAGTTAAATGATCTGAAAAGATGGTGGTCGTGGCTCGCTGGTATTTGGAAAACAGCGCACTTGCGAAGTCAAGCGAACTCATATTTTGGCGCCGGTGATTTGTAAGCCCGGGGCGCTTTTTAAATCCACTACGTTTTACGAGCCACCGTTATTCATCGGCGAGGCATTACTGTCTATTTACACAAAAAAAATCTACCCCACCCATTTTATTCCTTCCTTGCCTCCATGCCTAACATACCATGTGACTACGTGTCCATGTGACGTTAATGTCCAATGGCTGACGGGGTTTCCCCTATTTTAGAGCTGCAGAATTTAGAAAGTGACCACACACTCAAGATACAGACCCGATCTATATGATAGAACCAATACGCAGCAGCTCTGAATCTGTCCACTAATCACCGGGTGTATAAAGAGGACAAAGGGGCTGAGGGTGACAAACTTCCAGTGCACACTTATATCATTCTGTCCCGATTGCTGAGTTGACAACGGCGTTCGATGTAATATCGATGTACTTGGAATGGATGGCTGCGCGCACATGCGTAAAATTACCAAGAAAGAGCAAAAGAGGAGACGGATTTTACCCCGTCTTTCCCAAGATGTAATCTTATCCCACTTTGTGGAGACCATACGTGGAAGAAAGAGATCCTCCGTTGTACTTACCGTACTTTGTGCCGCTACTGACCCAACGTGGGGCGTGTTTTGACTTTGAAAAATCATGCTTGCATATATTTTACAGCAGTAGATTGCCGCGCCCAAAACAATACTGAGGCATATTTCTTGGGAAATTAGAGCAGTGAGATTGGCAAACAAAGCTTGAATCTCTCAAGATTTATCATGTCGAACATTATAATTTTTGCAATTGAGAATGAGAACGTACCTCACGATTTGGGAGGGGTCTGAGCCCGTCCGCCATTTTGGTCTACCACACTATCGGTTGCCAGGGGCAACATTGTACGAGCGAGCGACACACAGACGGACCAGGAAAGACATCGCGGAATTATAATAACTATTAAACGTAGCAATCACGAGGAAATGAGTAAGAAATGGCGAAAAGGGCAGCGAAAGAAAAGGGACCTTACAGGGAGAAACTTACTAGCAGCGCTAAGCGGAGGTATTTAGAGAAGCTGGCTGATATTAACAACGTTGACCCATACGAGCTGCCTGCAGCAGAATGGAACAGAGACCTAGACTCTTTACCACCTTGTACCTACATGGAGATTGTTAATTACTTGGTTTTTGCCATCAGTTACTACACTATGCAAGAATTCAAAAGCATGAAATCCTTGGAAAGAGACGTTCTGCTGCGGCTGGGTGCCAGACTTGGTCATCTACAAGCCCGCAAACATGGTATGATTTTATTTCAGCTAGCCTGGTATGGTATGGTGATTTCTCCTAATTCGGTTAATTAAGGCTGTAAGATCAATTTCCAAATTCTATTCCTCTTTTTAGTAAACGTTAGCATAGGTGTATTCACTTATGCCTAGCTAGCATCGTAGTTAGCTAGCAGCCTATGCAACAACGTTAGGTGTACTACTTGGCTTTAAGAGCCGACAACGTAAACACATTTAAATATATTTTAAGAGAACTTAACCGAATGAAAATGCAGAGAACGCACTCTTATCAACGGGGGGATGCGGTCGAAAGTAATGTCCTTTAATTGCAGCCACCCAAGAAATCCGACGTCACATTAGAGACATGCTCTCCTTCATGCTGTTTCTACGAAGGGATACGAAAAAACACATAGTTTCTACGGTTTCTACGAAAATCGTGTGTGGAACTGAAGCAGTTTGTGACACAGCAGTGTCTTCCAGGAATTCTAAAATAGTTAATTTTCTTGAATCTAGACTAGCGAAAATCAGATGAACCTCCTCTGCTACCAACACAAACAATGAACACTAGCAACCTAAAATGTCGAAAGGGGGCGGGGCGCTGTGCCGTGACGACATCTCCTCATTCTCAATAGAAGAACAAGAGGGAATTGGCAGTGGTTCAAGATAACCAACCGCTTTCCTTTTTATTTCACTTCTGATCTGGCACCAGACCCAGCGCCGGAGAAAAAAAATCACCAGGCCATACTTGTGCGAGTGGCTGTGCTTAAATTGGTGTCAGTGGCGTTGACCTTTCCCAGCTATTGCAGTTTCAGATGGATGCAATCTCTGCAGTTAACTGTAATGTTTAACCAGCAAGGTCTGGTATGCAACAGGAAACATGTGACCCAATTAAAGTATGTGTTTGTCTAAGACAGAACTACTACAGAACTGTGTGGAACACAGAAAACAAGAATTTGCAGATTTCAATTCATTTCAAATTACAAATTTGCCTCAGAGGGCTTTACAGTCTGTACACATGCGACATCCTCCGTCGCGAGACCCTCACATCGGCACAGGAAAAACTCCCTAAACAATGAAAAAACCCTTCCAGGGGAAAAAGGGAAGAAACTTTAGGGAGAACGTCAGTGGAGGGACTATGGATGTCATGTGTACAGAATGACTCATACAGATGTATAATACATTCAATTCCTATAACAGAAATGATTGAAATAATTCCAAGTAGCAAGCCAGGTGTACGGCATGACCACTGCAGGGGCGACCACCATCAGATAGAACCTCCATCCACAGAAGACTGTGGGGAGGGAAAGCACAAAGATTTTAGGAAAGGGTAATATTTCTTTATGGTGACATAAATAGTAATATGAATCATATTTAAAATAATAATGATGATGATAGCAGCAGCAGGGCCACGGCCGGAGTCGGGACAAGGGTCCTGACGGAACTACGATCTACAGAGACCTGCTCGGCGAGAAAGCACAAAGAACTCCCAGGAAGGAGCTGAATTAGTCATGTGCATTAATGCAACGTGGATTTTAGTAGAAGGAGTGAAAGTGAGAGAGGAGTTCGGTGTGTCCTAAGAAGTCACCTGGCAGTTTAAGCCTATAGCAGCGTAACTAAGAGCTGGCACAGGCAAACCTAAGCCAGCCCTAACTATAAGCAGTATGAAAGAGGAACGTTTTTAAGCTTTATCTTAAAAGACCATGTGTCCTTTGGACACACACACACACAGACTACAGATTTGAAGCCAATGATTTGAAGCCACTAGTGATTTTATATTTATAAAGAAGCTGCTATAATGTGCAGGATGATCAGTAGTCTGTGTGTATGCGATTTTGAAACTATGGGTGAACTATATACTGACAATGCATATCCTTTTTAAATCTAGAGCCTCAATTCCATGGAAGCGGAACATTGTGTTTTAGTTGCATCAAATATTGATAAAGACGTCACCCTGTTATAATTACAAAAGACATTCAATGATGAGACCAAACTGCTTTAATGTGCATTTTAATGTGGTATTGACTTCCTATAACTCCCCACACGGAACAAAACGTCCTGTTCCCAAATTGATAAGAGAACTAGTTGGGGATTTGACTAGTGTTGACTTCTGATCTCTTCTGTGTTATGAGCCAAAGATGGAAGACAGAAACGATTGAAATACGCACGCTGTCTGGTGTTGGATCTTTCCAGATTCAAACCACCAACCTCAAGTTGTCATCGTTATGGTGATGGAAGGCTGTGTAATTGTGAATGTAAAGGAATGTAATAACGTAAGTGGAGGTGGAGGACCGGGCCATAAATAAAGTGGTGTTTGGATGTGGTCTGTTTGAGGTGTGAGTGTGTGGTGGGGGGAGCGTCTCTTGTTTTAAGAGGAGATTTCCGAGTCGGGGCTTAACTGTTTGGCCTTGCGAACTGAATGATTTTATCAGTCTGGGTGCTGACAATGAAGAGAGGGAGGGAGGAATGGAGTCAGGGAGGAAAAATGGGAGAAGCATAAAGGAGAAAAGTATTCATGAGCAATTTGCTTCATTTCCGACTTCCGACACAGCGGACTTATTTCTTTTTAACAAGTGACACATGCTTATCAAGAAATTCTACTCCGCATGAAATGCAGAAGAAAACACGTATTATATTTATTCCTCGTTTTTTATTTGAATGAATGTTCTCTTTTTTGATTGGCACTGTGCGCATGCTTATTACCCCGAAGAAGGCAAAATAAAGGGAAGACAATATAAAACAAAAGACCATCGATCATAAAACAAACTAAAACGACAATTAGAGTGTGTAAAAAAGAGACGAGACCTACTAAACGGCATAAATAGGCAGTTTCATGTTGTTGGAAATTCCATTAATTGCTACGTCCTGCTCATCATTATCAATCATCAATCCGTGCCATAACAACAACAACAACAACATAGAAGTGAGAAGTACAGTAAAAAGTGCACCATCATCATTTTTTTTAACTTAAAAACTATACAGCTGCCAAAGATAAAACTGTTAATGATAAACTTCTAACAATATAGAAATGTTTCCACGACAATTGTTCCACAAAGAAAGGAAGCTATCTTTTTTTGTTTGTTTGTTTTAAACACTAGAGGAGACTATGTTGGGTTGACTCGGATTGATCCATCGCCGGCCTCATCGGTTGTCTGAGTGTTAATTTTATTTCATTTAAGTTGCATTTGTTGCTTTTTTTCTTCAGCAGTTTAAAGTCATCAAGACAAAGGCGCGAGGCCCCTTTCAGTTCATCTTGGCTCGCTGGTCGCCTATTAGGAAACTCAAGTGTTTTCCATCAAATGAATTGTGGCAACATGGGAGCAGTTCAGTGCCTCAAATAAGACGAAAACAGACCCCCTCCCACCCTCACCCCAACGTGTCCGACCCATCGCCCCCTTAACCCCTCCCGTGATTTCACCGCTTTGCTCCCTACATTTGCTTGTGGGTTTTCTCGCAGCAGACTTCATTCACGGAGGGCTCAGACGCCGCCGTTCCGGCTACCGCCACCGCAACCGCGCCTCCTCCAGTCCCCTCTCTCCCGCCGCCTTCGCTCCCGCCGCCATCGCGCAGCTCCTTCTCCCTCCGCTCCCTCTCCACCGCCTCCTGCTCGCTCTTGCTGCTGGGAAACTTGTCTTTGTTGTTCTCCTTCTTCCACTTCATTCTCCGGTTCTGGAACCATATTTTCACCTGCCGCTCCGTAAGCGCCAGCGCGTGCGAGACCTCGATGCGGCGCTTCCGGGTTAGGTAGGGGTTGAACAGGAACTCCTTCTCCAACTCCAGGGTCTGGTAGCGGCTGTAGGTCTGCCGGCCCCTCCTCCTGCCCGCTGCTGCTGGTGAAGAGAGGCGGGGGGGGGGGGGGTACAATGGGTGGACATTGTTAGTGGTCCAACTACACACATCTTGGTGGTCACTGGCCATTCACGTTCACACAGGGCTGCAAAGAAGATGTATCTGTTTCAACCTGTTGTCCTGCACTGTTTCAGAGTACACAAAAACGTTTTGTAATGTCGGGGCATTCAAAAAAACAATTGATAATTACTGATAAATCGATAAATACTTCATGATCATGGCTTCAACAAATACTGATAACTGTGACAGATGTCTAGAACTTTATTTTTTCCCAAACAAAAGTCAAAAACTCATGGACACTCCATCATTTATATATTTTGAATCCAAAATACGAAGGTGCTATTTTCAATAAAAACGGTGTTGTCCTACTTTGATAGGGGATCTCTGATTTTAGTGTTATGAACAGTGTTGTATTACATGATATGGATGACTAAATGGCAAAGGCACATTGAATGTGTGTAATATTAAGTGAATAGGGATTGGTCAGGATAGTGAGGGATAGGCCATCAGATGGAGCCGGGTGAGAAAGTGATAAAATGCCTAGAGGCAGAGGAATGTCACGATGACCGACGTGGGAGGAGCTACGTTTGAATTCTGTGCAGCCAATCATATACGGCTGTAACGGGGAGAGAAGACCGTTAGACTGAAAAAAGGATTTCTCTGTTTCACGAAATATTAAACTATTATTTCACTTTGATTAGCTAATTATTAAATACTCTTTAGTTTCATATGATTCTACGAGTGGCTGGAGGAGTATTGAAAAACCTAAATGTTGGGTATTGTCAGAATCAGAAATAATTTATTGTCAATGTCAGTTACATATGGACTTTGAGAGAAGTGAACCAGAAGTGCTCAAATGTGAATTGTGATTTCCTGACGGATTCTGTAAACAAAATAAAAATTGATTAAAATGTTCAAATCCTTGTATCTGTAATTTTGAGAAAATACACGTTAAAAAACAGCAATTCACTGCTGTTGATACAATATGGTCAACATTGGGAATCTGGTAATCATTTTTACAATTGATAATTACTGAGAAATTGATAAATACTTCAAGATAATGACTTCAAAAAATGCTGATAACTGTGAAGCGCTAAACGGTGATGTCTAGAACTTTTTTCCCCAAAAAGTCGAAAACCCATTGATACTCCATTTGAATCCCAAATACAAAGGTGCTACTTTCAATAAAAACCGAGCACGTATTGGGATGCGGTTGAACACTTTTTAAATGGGAAAAATGAGAAGGAATCGCCTTCTAAAAAGTACAACAGATCTTCTGTACTCTTCTGCTTATCAGCAACTCTGTCTTCTGTTAATATCTAATATCACACAGACGCAATATAACGAAATTAGATATGTGCTTTCTGTGCACAACGCTCGCGTGGGAGAATATATATATGTATATATATATATACGTATTTATTCATATAACCCTACACGCATTATTCCCTTAATTTCGGTGATGCTACCCTTATATATGATTCAAATAGCAACATTATCAAACTCGGTAAACAGCAGAGAAA